>JAOEHI010053833.1:0-14734 GCA_025447815.1 Percopsis transmontana | reverse complement strand
AAATATGTTAGAAACGATGCATCCCCAGTTCATCCCAAATTGTATCCGGTGCAAAATCCTTTAATTGAGCATCGTGAACTTTAATGCCGATGCAATCGGTGAATCTTACCATCCATATAAAAGGTGTCATTCTTGTTGTGTAATCGAAAGACATCAATGTTATCATCAAAAATAAAAGACAAAAAAACTCAAAAGAAAAAAACAAAGAACACTAAAGCATGTATGAAGTATTTTGGTGGACTGGGTGCATTTTGGGCATGAAATGAACTGTTCACCTGCATTTTGGTATTGACAACTGTTTAAAGAGTTTTGAAAAGTGGACTCTTAGCAAGCGTATAAAACATTGTGAACTATTTTTTTTACAGAGAACAGTAGATGAGTCTACAGATGTACTCATTTTGCATAAAAGGTCCTTAATTTGCTAATTTCAACTGTCTGCTAAGTTGAACTGTCTTTCTTAAATCATCTTTCACATCAACTATTTTATGAAAGTCTTGTTTTATCTAACAATGGCTAGCTTCAGAGTTAAAGCAACAAGCTAATTGAACCATGTTAAATTGATCAACAAATCATTTTTTCTGTGATAGGGAGGTACTAAATCAATCCGTGTGAGAGAGGGGGCATGCTCACAAGTGTGTAGATGTATACAGATTGCCTAGAGACAGTGTAGAACCTGCCGTGTTTCAGCCAGTGTTTAACAGAAGACTAGGCGCTATAGGAATGATGGATTTGTATGGATCTCTATATGGAGTTGAGGGACAGCCGGTTCGAGTGCACAGCAGGATTGCAGGAGCCCCTGTAATCAGGGAGGTCAGGTATCAAAAAACAAGCAGCCTGTGTGTGTGTGCGCGCGTTTGTAGGTGCGTGTGTGTGCGAGTGTGTGTGTGTGCTGGGATTCCTCATGCCTGTCTCATTGTCTTGGGCCCTGTAAGACAAAGGGTTAAGTAAATGTTTGGGGAAGATAAGGACCCGGTCTGACAGACAGCAGGCCCCGCTGGCCAGACCCTGATACATCACACACACACGCACGCACGCGCCCACACACACACACACACACACACACACACACACACACACACACACACAGAGAAGGACACAGAGGAAAAGAACCACATTGACACACTGAAAAAGCGTGTCTAGGTGCGACACACAAAACCTTGGCCGACACACACACCCACGATGCTCCGTTTTCCCTGTCATTCACTTTCAGAGTGTCTCACCCACTCACACAGAGCAAACACCCCTCCACCTTGTCAAGTACAGTTCCCCCTTCACCCAATACATCAGCCGGGAGTGTGCGTGCTGTAGAGGGCGGTTGAGACGTTGTCGGACGTATCGCTAAGCGTGTCCAGCTTTGTGAAAAAGGTGGGCGGGCGTTCAGCAAGACCCAGTTAGTTTGCTGTTCCAGCCGATATCTCCAGCAGCAAAGACTGTGTGTCTGGCCAGCGCTCCACACAATCATTTCTATTTGCTTTCATGTCCCCTAACTGTGAGGGTTTTCCATTCGGAGAATAAGCCTTCAGTCTTACATCACAGCTCGCTGATAAGGTACTGTGGGCTCACCACTCAAATACAGCGCTGTAGTGCTTTGAATTTATTCACCTCATTACCCCATTTGCGTAGGCTGAACTTGAAATTCACACCAGTATAAGCTAACCTGTAAATTGACAAATTGTAGATTTAAAGGTGAACTACAGTAAGTGACCACAAATGAATTTACTGTATATTATCTTAAAAGTATATACACTGACATGAGCTGAGAGGCAAAGCGTGGGTCTCCATGTTTGCTGATAAGCATTGGCTAAGCTGCATCAATGCAACTAGGTGCCAGTATACAGTCCCAGAACAGTTGTTTTCAGAGGAAAACTGCTTATTGAACCTCTAAACCAACAACCTAACATTTTGTCCTGACTTTTTCACTGCTGTTTATGGTTGATTAAGTTAATACAATCATGCTGCCTACAGCCCCTTCATCCTGATGTCTGATGTCTAGGTGCAACATTAGCAGGATATTTAGATATCCTGTGACAGAGCATTTACATTTGGTCAGAAATTTAGAAAAATGTGCTTGATTTATAAACGACCTTTAGTCTCTGTTAACCACTACTGGTCTTCCTCTCACTGTCTCCGTTTGTCTAATTCTTTCTCTACAAATACCTGTCTCACTGTTATGGAGATATTATCCTATCTTTAATCAAGAGCGCAAACTTTCAATTTGAGGGCAGTATTTATTCATTTCACATTCAGATTGGGTAATGTTCTCTCTCAAAACCTGCCCTCTCTCTCAAATAGTCCTTGCTTGCTTTCATTTGCTGCTTTCACTCTCAAATAGCCATTGTTTGTCTACACTTAGAAATACTCGTTCGCTCGTGAATTTTCTGCTCACGGATTTCAGCGCTCTCTCTCAAATTGTAGTGAAACCATCCTGGGTGTGTTCGCTTTACCTACTGTTTAACTGGGTTCAACCAGTTATAGCTGGGCCCGGATTCAAAAATATTTTCTTAAGATAAAACGTAAGCAAAATCGTAAGGGAAAAATTGGGAAGTTCTCAAGAAAGTGCGTAAACTTGCTTAAGAAAACCCAAATATCTATTTTATTTAATTGCTTAAGAACTTCGAATATTTTGAAAACAAAAGCTGTAAAAACTTAGTCAATGTACAGCATATGGTGCTACTCATGGATGTGTAAGGTGCTACTATACGTAGCACTAACTAATAATATCTATTTTATTTAATTGCTTAAGAACTTCGAATATTTTGAAAACAAAAGCTGTAAAAACTTAGTCAATGTACAGCATATGGTGCTACTCATGGATGTGTAAGGTGCTACTATACGTAGCACTTACTATAATACTTACTATAATTACTATAATATTACACTTACTATAATATTACTTATTATAGTAAGAAAGACATACATTTCTATATGTATTAACTCCTAAAGTCCGAAAAGACAACAAGTGAATTACATATATTAAGGCCCTGGATGACGGGAGATGATGAATTTAGTTAAACAGTAACGGCCGTAGCCTAGGCACACACACAATCTCACCACTTGTGGGACTTGTATTATTTATATATTATTTTTAATGTGTCCAGCTGAGTCACATCTCAGCAGTTGTCTCTGTAGCATTATCATTTCCTCAGTGTTGGCTCTTTCGGCTGTTGTTGCATCCTGGATAAAAGCATCTTCTGTGTAACCTGTGTAATGTAAAGCAGACACATGCCATATTCAGACTTCTCTTTGAGTGAAGTAAAGTTTCAGTGAAGTAAACAGTTTACTGTAACATAAACACTATCTGCAGATGCCCAAATGCATTGTTTGGGCTACCTTCTTGTGGTTGTGGTGATGCTTGGTCTACATGGATGAAGTTCAGCATCACAGGTGTATCTATGAGAGGTATCAGTATCAAGAGAATAAAGGTTACTGGTCATTGTATTAGGGCTGGCCTACTTAATATAGACATTATCAGGTTACTTCATGTTCAACATAGTTCATAAACACCAACAGCCTACATATTGGTGACTGCAATAAAGACATTCATTTAGGATATTCGGCAGACACAGCTTGGTGAGCTAATTCAGTCAAATAATAATATTGTCATCCCATAAATGGTCATCATTATCACTTGTCAAACGATTCACAATAGCCTGGTGTTACACTATGGTAAGACTGACAGACAATGTGTCCACTTAAACTGTGTAATCTACATAAACATCCTGTGATTTGCCGTTTATAGGATAACGTTAACTAGAGAGCAAACCAACAGTGTTGTCAGACTGTAAATCACGAACTGTAACTCGTAAAACACTGATGACACCACTGCACTGTTCAATGTACGACGTTTATTGAGTTAATGATCCTTAGTTAAACATTAACCTATTAGGGCATTGAATATACACAGAGTGGATACAGTGTGGTAACGTTATGTGTCAACAATGTTACTAGTGATTCATGCTAACGTACGCTATCTTACCTTCGTGGTCGTCTGTGGCTCCTGTGCCTTTGTCAATACCACCTCAAAGTCCCTCCACCAAAGTCTCCCCAATGATGCAGAGCACCTTCTCCTCAAGGGCATCAAGTTGGATATAGGAGACCCCCTGCTGGTCTTTCTTTATCCCCCTTTTCTTATTCTCTGAAATAATTCCAACATTATCGGGTATATTCAACAATAGTTTTTTTTATGCATTATTTCTTCAACCATTACTTCGAGCCCCTGTCGGGAGAAGTTTTTACTCTATTTTCGAAGTTCTTAAGGAATTAAATAACAAAGAAATTTGAGTTTTCTCAAGCAAATATTAGGGAATTACATTTACGCATTTTCTTAAGAACTTTGCGATTTTGCTTATGTTTTATCTTAAGAAAATGTTTGTGAATCCGGGCCCAGCTAGCCGTGGCTGAACCCAGTTAAACAGTAGGTAAAGTGAACGATGAGACAGTGACGTAATTTTGATAGGATTGTTTCACTACAATCCGAGAGAGAGTGCAGAAATCCCTGTGCAGAAAATGCGCGAGTGAACAAGTATGTCTGAGTGTAGACAAACAGTTTCGAGGAGCAGAACACATTTGAATGGGAGCAATGGCTATTTAAGAGCGAGAGCAGCAAATTTGAAAGCAAGCAAGGACTATTTGAGAGAGAGGGCAGGTTTTGAGAGAGAACATTACACAATCTGAACGTGAAATGAATAAATACTGCTCTCAAAATGAAAGTCTGCGCTCTTGATTAAAGATAGAATAATATACTATACTGTATTGTCTGTATTTGTCTCAGAATACAAATTCACACATGCTTGTGCATTTGCTGGAGCATGGGCACCTGCATATTTTCACATGCAACGTCATTTACACTCCCTATCAGTTTTACTGAATCACCACAATCAATCTTTCACTTTGTTTGCATGTCAGTAACAAAAGTCATCACAATTAGAATCTGTATGACTGGTCTGAAAACAAGTACTAGAGAATGTTTCATGGAATCTTTGAGCTTTGATACAGGTTTGATGGTCTATCCACTTATTCATGAGACCAATACACGTAGTCACAAGGTTTGAATGCAATATATTGTTCATTAATCATTGTCCTGCTTTGCTTGGCTTTTAGTGCCAGTTGCAGTGATGTAGAGGCCTACATCTAAGAAGGACGGCATTTCAGTATACAAAGTGACGTTTGGTTTTTATAACGAATTAGTCGTTGGGGTAAACACTTCATTTAAGCCCTGCGGAAGAAATGCATGCCCGTCAAACAGTTTACGAATACCCATTCTTTCACCGTGCCCAAATAAGTAAAAGTACAGAAGCTGTATGAAAATCGGTTTAGGCAGAAAGAGAACATTTAAATGTGTTTTGTCAGTTTCACAAGACCCTGAACAACCCCAGTTTTGAGTATTTTCAAATATGTAAATATTTTAAACTGTTTAAGCTTGCTTTGAATATGTAATAACTGCCCTTTACCAGTTCCTAACAATTCAGATACTGTCAAGCTAGAGCAAATTGATGTTCAAATGCTTCTTAAAACATTATTTATACTGAATGTCATTATTTTTGCTGGCAAGCTCAAGCTCAAAGGTCCAAAATAAGCAGGAGGGGTCTCTCTTTTGCCCATGTTACACTTAGAGTATTTTTTCTCTCTCTCTCTCTCTCTCTCTCTCTCTCTCTCTCTCTCTCTCTCTCTCTCTCTCTCTCTCTTACTCCCTGCTGTGGTTTTATCAGTGGGGCCTGGTCAGTGTCCTACTGTCAATGTCTTGGTGTGATTTATGTCACGGAATGTGAAGTACAACTTATCTCTCTCTCTCTCCCCCTCTTCCAATTCCCCCACCCCAACACTGTCTCCCTCAGTCTTAGCCAGTTTCTCTGGCTCCACGGCAGTGACAATTTTGGGGGGTGGTGGTGAGGATTTGGGGGCGAATGTCAGAAGAGAAACTGTTGGTCAATTTCTTTTTCTGAGCATCTGCCTGTTCAATGGAATTTACTGTGTAAACCCCCTATTTGATAAGATTTGGAGACTAGATTAAACTCTAAATCACTACCCAGCTTTTTTAAGGGGGTTAAGACCCACTTTTTTTAGAATCCAGCACCGAACCCTCCACCTTATAAAACATCCTGTACACAACCTTATCCTTTATCCTATTCTGGGTTTATACTCTCTGGGCCAACCACCACTCATCCACCCCCTCCCCGTACTACCAAATCTTATGTCATTTGTCCTAATTAAAGGCTTTGGTCAGAACAACTGTGATGTTTGTTCTTGTACTACTGACAAATGTACTTATTGTCGCTTTGTATATAAAAAGACCACTGTATAACATTTCTGTTAGGATGTGAACAGCCCTGAATTGTATCACAATATGACGGACAATTCTTTATCCAATCACTGCCTAGCTGTTAGTTATTGTGCTGATAAATCTCGATGGCTGCAAATTTTCTATATAGCTCCATCCATCTAGCTTTATGCTTAACTTGTTGATGAAATAGTAAACCAAGAAATACAGACACACTCTTATGATTTAATATTAGTCGATAGCTAACCTTTAATGTAAATGTGCATGTAATGCTGTATATATGTTTATTATACACATCATTGGCCATAGATGTTCATCAGTTCCTGTCAGTATGCATGTGTCCCAACCTGCATGGGAGCTTGTGCACGTTACGCCTACGCACGCGTTTGCTTATATGCCTCATTCAACCATATTTCCCATCATCCCCAACCTTTGATGTGCTTTTAAAAGTGGCCGCACTCTCTGCTTTGTCTCTCACTTGACAATTGTTTATTAGTTTTGAAATGGTCTTAGAGGACCTATATGCATCCCTCAATGGCTCACTTAAAAAGTGAAGAACTGGCCTCGAATAAAAGATTCTGATGGGAGAAGGGGGAACATTAAAAAGATATTTAGACCTTATGAAGGTTATCGCGGCAGGGTCCGCTGTCTAGAGACATCCTTGCTGAAGTAACAAAAAACCAGTGGAACTGAAGTTAAGAAAATTTGTAGCAAGGAGAAAGAAGAATGTAAGATAAAAGTTGTTAATGGACAGAAACAGAATGTGACAGATGGCAGCGAGATGGATGGATTCTTGAGTCCTCATTTAGCTTTGATCCATTGGCTCAACGGTCAATGACAACATGACTCAGCAAACATACTGTATAGACTCCAGTCCACCCTGGCACAGTGGGCACAGATGGCAGTCCGCATGACATAATGGATCTTATTCATTATCTGCCTTTCAGACCCGCAAAGAAGTACATTCCAATTAATATAACTTTGCACACATGCCTCTGGTGTAGCATGACTCCATATTGTGTACTGATTGATTTTTTTGTTACAATTGGAAAAAAGCATAAAAAGTAAAAAAAAAACAGTACAAAAGTGTAAAATAACAATTTCCAAATATGGTACAAACCATGTAGGACTAAATGTAGGACAGAAAAGGATGGTACACACAATACAGCACATACATCAACAATAACCATGGTGAACCATACAAGAAATATGCTACTGGGAACATAAAATCCCCCCTCCACCCCAGGAATAAACTAGCCAACAAAAATGCAGATAAATAAATATATTTTCATGAACTGCATGTGGTTGAACCACTTTTACCTATAAGATGAAATAGATTACTTTAATGTTAGCAGCTAACATGTTAATGTAATGTTAGCTGATGATAACTTTGATTTGGCCTTGTATTATGTATGCTTTCTGAACTTCCAAGAACATAATTGGCGAAAGCAAGAGAATAATTTATTTAACACTGCTCAAACTTTCCACAGAGAGTTCAAAGTTGAACAGAGCTGATTTCATTCTTCCCACTTCTTGGAGGAACACTGCCTCCAACTCCTTCATTCTTCTCCTCCCACTTTGCTGAACCTCTTCTCTCGCTCCCCTGTCCTCCCCTCTCTAAACGCCATCCCTCACTTTCTCCATGTCATCCTTGTGCCCTCTATACCTCTTCCTTCTCTTACCTATAAACCTCTTCCTCTCTTTCAGCTATGCTGTTGTTGTACAGCAATCTCTTCACTGTAAAAAAGGATTTGTTGTTTTACTTAACTTGGTTACATTGTTGCCTCTGTTATGTTCAGTTGGAATAAAATGTAATTTATTAAACTTGGAGAGTCGTGTGGAGTTTAATAAGTATCATTGGTATAAATATTTAATGTTGGCTGAGTTTAACAGCGCTATAAGCCAACAATTTAACCAAAGTAATTTGAACAATATTTTTTACAGTGCCCATTCCTCTTCTCTGCAGCACGTCTTTCCAGCCATCACTTTCATAATTTTTCAGCTCTGCTGTCCCTTATCAGCAGGTGAAGAGTCTAAGACAACAGTGTGATGTCAGATCCTTATAGGCTGAGATGGTGTAATTGCCTAATTGCTTTTTTTTTCTCCTATCGAGGGATCTGCTTTCTGTCAGCCAGGCAGGAGCCTATAAACACCAGCCAGCTATTCCCAGCATCTCCCTCAATGTCAGTATTCACCACACTCTGATTGGCTGAGGTCCAAGCCAAGGCCTAATGCTCATTGGCTCCTCCCAGGACGAATGGCCACATTAACAGCCAATGGGGCCAGAGCAGGGTAAGGAGTGTTAACTAGGGAGTAAACAGTATTTATTTTTCCCTACTCATATTCCACTATTTCCACAGGCCTAAATCTTTATTTTATACTAATCTCCTAATCCTATCCTAAACAGTTTCATTCCTAAATTGAATCTAAAATGTAACCAGGAAATGTCGGAGTATAAATAAGAGTAACTTGGTCAAATGTTAAAAGTGTAGCTTAGTGTAAAACATATGAGACTGTTTTGTGAAGCTAGATACAAGAACATTGTAATTCACTAAGAGGCATTTTTGTACCTTTCACTCTTTAAATGTTACAGCCAAGACAAGGAGATTTGAAGTTGTAGACTGTTATACGAAGGCCATAGCCTAGAAACAGGACATAAATCAGGGTAAAGTCTTCGCCTGTCTCTCTCTCCTCCTCCAACATTCTCTTTTCTCGAACGCACTCACTCCATCCAAGGACAAGCCATCTGTCTGAGCGCCGCCAAAAGCACAAGGGTCTGAGTGAGAGAGATTGTATTGACGGTCCAAAAAAAGACAGAGAAGGGCTAATATTGCCCATTGCAAAACCATCCATAACCCAGCCCTCGTGGTCTATCTTCAGTTCATAATTCTGGAATCATGATAGATTTCTCTCTGTCTCTCCCTCAATATCTCCCTCTCTCGCTCTGGTTCTCCATCTCTGTCTCTCTCGCTATCTCTATTACCATGAATGAAGATAGATGTGGAGTAGCCTATTATGTACACATGGTCCAGTTGGGAGAAAAAAAAAACTTCTCCTGTGCTGCCCCATTGACCACCTTAAGCATTCTACAGTTAAAATCATGTCAACATTTTTCCAACTTTAAATTCACTGACTTTTATATTTGCGTTATCTTGCAACTTTTATCCACCAGTTTTTGAAAATGTGACTACATTGATTTTATTATTATTTAATTTAAAACACTGATTTGCCATTTTTGTTTTAATTAAATATTATTTTTATTATTTTACTTTTAACTCCAACACATGGATAATAATACATGAAGCCATTTTAACAGTACTGAAAAAAGAAGGATATACACATATAAAGAAATAATGAGAGAGAAAGAGAGACGGGGAGAGTGAGAGAGGCATATACAGTACACAACCTTTTATCAGGCCAGCCACACACTGGCCCTGGGGAGGAAACCTGTCTCTTGGCGTCCTGTCTTGGAGCCAAACGCACACAGGAAGCAGCCTGGCACAGACAGGAAATCCCCATCGCCAACACAACAATAACACATAGCAACACAACGTCACCTACTGAATTGTCAACTACTGAAAGATACACAAGCAAACAAATGAACTGTTAAGTGTGTGTCAATGGGGAAGTTACCAAATCTTCCAATTTACCAAATACAATTTGCAAATATACTGTACATACAGTAGACTGCCAGACAGGAGATTTTTAAACAATTGTTTTAGCACTAGGCCTATTAGTGCCAGAGACAAATCAAAAAGGTATAGAATGTCATTTATACATGAGAAAAATACTAAACAAGTGGAAATCACCACCTATGTAATCAAAAACAGGCTAAATCTTAGAATCATCAAAATATCGACTTTTGCTTTTTGGCGACTCGTTGATTGGTTGGCTTTGCGTCCTATCTCAACAAAACCTGCTCTGCAGTCAGCTTCCTCTAGTCCGACCACTCAACGTCCGAAGAGGAACAGACAGAAATATATGGATGTTATGATTATATCCCCCTTACCGTCTATAGGCCCACTAGAGGACCAAGGTCGTAGCTACAAAATGATACCTACTGCTAGCCCTGTGTTGGCTCCAGAATGTTGGTATTTGTATTTTTTATGTATGGACCCACCAGGAATACTGTACATGGGCCTGCAGGGATTGGTGGCCGGCCAGCGAGGCCCTGTGATTCGCGGGGTTCCATTTTTAGGCAAACTGGTGGCCTGTATGGGGAAGGATCAGGAGAGAGGCGACCGGGACAAGAATACATCACCCCTCAAGCGCAACGAAGGCGGAAGTAAAGCAGCCAGCTTCACTTCAGGGCCCAGTTCTTTGAATGTCAGCAACATCTAGTGGGACCTTTCATATTGCGTCTCATTCCAGATGGCGCAGCCGTGAACCCCCACAGGCCCAGAAGGCGAGACGCTCAGGAACCAACTGGTGCTTGGTTTACAGTGCATGTGGAGCTCAAGCGATGAGTACGCTGAGATCCGGAACTGCTGTTTGCAGAGGCGTGTAGAGAGGCCAAGGCCATGGAGGAGGAGTTGGTGCGCAGGGACCGCAGAGCTTAGATAGAGACCCGGCGCATTATAACAACCCGCCCCAAACTCAGACCGCGACCGCTGGGGGACCTCTCGAGCAGCCTGGGTGCCATAAAAGGAGACCCTGGGGACAAAACTGGCAGAGAGCATGCAGGCCCAAATGGAGGATCTGAAAAATAGTCTTCTGACAGAGATTTGGGCGCAGCGTACCACAGCCACACCCACACCATCTGAGGCACTTGTGGGTGGGACCGGAGATGGTGACGGCCACCAGGGGCCAGGGAATAGGAGGAGGGCAGATTGGGATGACCACAGCCTCCCAATCAACCTGCACTGTAATGAGACCGCCCCCGTCAGGCTGACCTTGTTAGGTTTTGTTTTTAACCCAGAACTCAGAGACACCACAGCGAGTCGGAGGTAAAAATAAAGAGAATATTTATTCCCAAAAACAGAACGTAAAAGGTTTAACTAAGGCGGCTCAGCCTGCAGATAAATCCGGGAGAGCTCGGCGGGGAAGTTGACGGCAGAGGGAAACACCATCAGCTGGTAGTCAGGAGCAAAGTCTACACAAAACACAACGTGAGTTTGGAAACCCATAGCTACCTCGAATGGAGATAGGCCAGTTGCGGAGGTGATCAACGAGTTGTGGGCGTACTCAATCCAAGGAAGGTGCTTAGCCCAGGAGACGGAATACATGATGGACTACGAGGTCTGCGGTTTCACTAGCAGTGGGTAATTTAGGTAATTCCACATAGTGAGCAGATTTAGAGAATCTGTCCACGATGGTAAGTATTGTGTCATTACCTTCAGATATAGGGAGTACGGTGACGAAGTCCAAAGCAATATGAGACCAGGGTCTGTTAGGTACCGGGAGAGGTTGTAGTAAACCAGAGGGAGACTGGTGAGAAGCCTTACTCTGGGCACAAGCGGAACAAGCCACCACGTATGCCCGGACGTCCGCCTCCACGGAGGGCCACCAAAAGTGCCTCCGAAGAAGAGTCAGCGTGCGTGACCTCCCGGTATGACAGGCAAAGCAGGAGGTGAGGACCCACTCCAGCACCCGTGACCGCACGGACTCCGGGACGTAGAGCCGATTAGCTGGCCCACCCGCAGGACCTGGATCCTCCTCTTGGGCGTTCCGCACCAGGGATTCAATCTCCCAACGTACAGGGGCCACCACGCAAGAGGCTGGTAAGATAGTCTCTGGCTCACAGAGGTCCTCTGGACCCGAAAACTGGCGGGACAGAGCATCGGGCTTCACGTTCCGCGAACCTGGACGATAGGACAAAATAAAGTTAAATCTACAAAAAAAAAAGTGCCCATCTGGCCTGACGAGAATTGAGACGCTTAGTAGTCTGAATGTACGACAGGTTCTTATGGTCCGTCCAGACCACGAACGGCTGCTCAGCACCGTCAAGCCAGTGGCGCCACTCCTCCAAGGCTAGCTTCACAGCTACCAACTCACGAATCCCCACGTCGTAGTTGCGTTCAGGAGGTGACAGCTTCCTGGAGAAAAACGCACATGGGTGTACGTTTTGATCCACGGGAGAACGTTGGGAAAGGACGGCTCCCACTCCAGTGTCGGACGCGTCCACCTCCACCACAAACTGGAGCGATGGGTCCAGATGTATCAACACAGGAGAGGTGGAGAACCGTTGCTTTAAAAGTTGCATTGCCTGTTCTGCCTCCTGAGACCAACTGAACGGCACCTTAGGTGACGTAAGTCTAGTGAGGGGCGCAACTACCTGACTAAAATTCTTAACAAACCGTCTGTAAAAGTTCGCAAAGCCCAGGAACCGTTGCAACTGTTTACGGGTAGCGGGGGTAGGCCAATCCGTAATTGCCTTGATTTTGTCGGGGTCAACGGACACCTGCCCGCGCTCGATTATGAATCCTAGGAAAGGAACAGAGTCGTTATGAAATTCGCACTTCTCCGCCTTGACATAGAGTTTATTCTCCAGCAAACGCTGGAGAACCTGGCGGACATGGGAAACATGTTCCTCGGGGGTCTTAGAGAAGATAAGAATGTCATCTATGTACACAAATACAAATCTGTTTAAATAAATCCCTCAAAACGTCATTTACCATCCCTTGGAAAACGGCTGGGGCATTGGTGAGTCCAAAAGGCATTACCAGGTATTCATAGTGCCCAAGCGGTGTGTTGAATGCTGTTTTCCATTCGTCTCTGTGGTGGATACGAATGAGGTGGTAAGCGTTGCGGAGGTCGAGTTTGGAGAAAATGGAGGCCTCCTGTAAGGGTTCAAAAGCGGAATTGAATAGTGGAAATGGATATTTGTTTTTTACGGTGATGTTATTTAGGCCCCGAAAGTCGATGCAAGGACGCAAGGTCTTGTCTTTTTTTATCCACAAAAAAGAACCCTGCGCCCACAGGAGAGGAAGAAGGACGGATTATTCCCGCCGCTAGCGAGTCATTTATATATTTCTCCATCGTTTCTCTCTCAGGCCGGGACAGCGTGTACAGCCTACTAGAAGGCAAGGGGGCTCCGGGCAACAGATCAATGGCGCAATCGTACTGTCTGTGCGGAGGTAAAGAGAGCGCCTTGTCCTTGCTGAACACCTCGCCCAGAGCGTGATACTTCTTAGGAACAGAGGATAAGTCGGTGGGCTTCTCTGCTGGGGTCGGGGCGCCCTCTGCTGGAGGAACAGCAGATCCAAGGCACTCCGAGTGGCAGCGGGGTGACCAACTGGCAGTATTCAGACGGAGCCAATCAATTAGTGGGTTGTGTCTCTGCAGCCAGGGAAACCTGAGGATGAGAGGAGTGGTAGGTGCAGCCATGATTTTAAAAGTTATAGTCTCTCGATGGTTCCCGGAGATGACTAGAGTTACCGTAACTGTCTGGTGTGTAATCCTTGCCAACGGGTGACCATCAATGGCGGAGACTCGAACTGGGACCGCAAGCGGTGTCAGGGGTATTCCAGCCTGCTCAACTACTCCAGGGTCCAGGAAATTATCCTCAACTCCAGAGTCAATGAGGGCTGAGAAGGGCAAGGATTGACCATGAAAGAGTAAAGTGGCTGGAATCAGGAAACGGGGAGTTGTGGGTGAAGACAGACTGTCTGGGCTCGATAGTATACCCACCGCTACTACCGAGCCGCGTCTTTTGGCCGATTAGGACAGTTGCTGATGAGATGAGAGGCGTTTCCGCAGTACATGCACTCACCCGCAACCGGGCGCGGCCAAGTTGCATGGGCTCTTCCTCACTTAGCATGGAAGCAGGCAGAGGGGGAAGTTGCCTTCTGAGAGGGAAAGTGTGGAGAAGGGGAGTCGTAGTATCCCATCCGGTGGAGTGTAACCGGCCGCCTCTCTCCCGTCGCCTCTCCCATAGCCTATTGTCGATCTTGATAGTGAGGGAGACGAGACCCTGCAAGTCGTTAGGTTCCTCACGAGTGGCAAGCTCATCCTTGAGAGCTTCACTCAAACCATTAAAAAATCCACCCTGTAATGCCTCGTCATTCCACTTGGAATCTGCAGCTAGCGTCCAAAAAGCATATTCGGCTACTTTGTGTGAGCCCTGCCTCAGCTTAAACAAGTTGTATTCCCGGCATGGTCTGGGTGGTCAAAAACAGTTCTTAGTTAAGTGGAAAAGTAATCAAAAGAAAACCCTTCTAACTGCTGGTTAGTACATACCGCTTCAGCCCAGGCTAGCGCTTTGCCCCGTAATAACCCCAGAGCGTAGTGTACCTTAGCTGACTCGGTGGGAAATGCCAGCGTTCTCTGTCGGAACACCAGCCGGCACTGTAACAGGAACCTGCGGCATTTATCCAGTTCCCCGGAAAAGGGTTCCAGCGAGGATACTGGGGTTTCACGGGGGAGTGATGCCGATGCCGTAGCAGGAGGGTCAGGCTGAGGAATCGGTGCCTGGGAAGGTGTAGGAGAAGGGACGCTGGAAGTTGACAACTTCATAAC
>JAOEHI010053832.1:0-14736 GCA_025447815.1 Percopsis transmontana | reverse complement strand
TAACTTGTGGTAACACTGACGGCCCAGTGTCGAGAGTCACGGTCTGCCACACACACACACACACACACACACACACAACCTTTTACAAGCACATACTAGCACACATGCACTCAAGCCCAGAGCGCACATAATCTATACAGCCCAGAATGCACATAACATAATGTATACAGCCCAGACTGCACATAATGTATACAGCCAGTTCCGTCTGTTGGTAGCGAGCACACACATGCTCCGATGTTTGTTTGTTTTTTCTCCTGTCTAGGAATTACACAGGCTTTAATGTAATTACTGGACAGCAAAGGACAGTGTCTCTCTGCTCATTGCTCTGTGCTGGCCCCCTTGAGAGAGGCGCGAGCAAGCGTGTGTCATTTGCCCAATCTCTTATGACAATGCCACACCCCCTCCTCGGTAATCCATTCATTTCTGTCCACTCAGGGGAGAGGAGGGTGAAGAGGGCCAACAGAGGTGTGGAAAGTGGAAAGAAAGAAACAGGAGAGCAAAAGAGAGAAAGAGTTTGATCAAGCATTGTGTGTATGTGTGTGTGTGTGTGTGTGTGTGTGTGTGTGTGTGTGTGTGTGTGTGTGTGTGTTTGTGTATGTAACACAGAGGGTCATTATTTTAGACTGAATGTTTAAGCGTCCTTCCTTTATGGGGGGGGAGCCATCTGAGCACATGAGATCCAGCGCACACACACATGTAAAGGGTAGTGATGGAAATTCTTCTGACATGCTTGACTCCCTTGGCGTTGGTAACCGCGAATAAACAAATCCTTGATGTGCGTTCACTAAACAAACCCCAGAAGAAAAGGCACGTGGGTGGAGCCGCTCACAGCCACCGGCAAAAACATTGAAGGAACTCTAAATGAAATAGCAGTGGGGGTACACGGGGGTCCATGGCCATAGGAATTAACATTCGGTGTGTTAATTGACTAAGCAAATGGACGGGGCAACGATCTATAGTGTCTTCTATTGCAAAGGATTGCATTCAAATACGGGAAAGGGTTTTTCTCCCCCTCTCGCCTAACATTACAGTCTATTATTTTTTCTCAAACTGCCTCCCCCTCACTCTCTTCCTCTCCTCCTCTTCCTCGCCAACAGTCAACCTCAGTGCAGTCTTCCATCCTCCCCGTATGCCACCGCACCGCCGAGTGAATTCGAGAGCAAATGTTTGTTTAACGATAATGACAACCGGGTGCCTGGATCGGCACCTTTTCCACTGCCTGCGCATCTCAATGAAGGGTGGGTGGGGGGTTCGCTAGGAACAAGAAAGCAGAGGCCAAGGAGGGGGCATTCCAACAGATGTCTCATCATAGCATCGTGAGAAAAGCACAATAGGACGGCGTACACAGTGGAAGATTAGAAATCCAGCAATACAAATCCATTTCAAACCTAATTGATTATAAAATTGAATGCATTTGAGCTTTTGTTACATTTCACGAGGGTTGGCCCCTGAGTGCAATTAGGATGCATTGAGTTCTGTAAGGGAACATATGTTGTTGAGATTTATATTCATGTTTCTGGGCGGGATGCATTTAATCTGTTCAGCCCTTTGGGAAAATAGAAGAATAACTGTTCTCAAAGCAGTGTAGCCTACTGTCAATATTAGAAAGCAGACACTCAATATCTCTTGGAAGCCATGCCCTGTAAGGAACAATCCCACTTGAAGGTACCAATCATGAAGGTGTTAGTTACTTAACAGGTGTGAGAAAACAGCATGAGAGTCTGTGAGATGTCAATGAAATAGCGAGTGTACATGCTCACATAATCCTGAGCGTCATTCAGCCATATTAACTCAAAACACCTGGGTGGGGCGGGGGTTCCATTTCATTTTAAGTGAGTTTGGGCCAAGACCAGTGCACTTGTGTATGAGCTAAAAAAGCTAATGGGTGAGTTTGACTCCTGTCAGTCATGCTGAGACAGGCTAACTGGTGCAGAAAGGACTGGTTGACAGGCAGACAGGGAGAGATGTGCAATAATGAGTGACTCACTGTCCACCAAAATACTACTGGATTTCATTTTTAGCACACGTCTCCAGTGTGCCGCTATCTGACTGCTAATGCTATCCTTGTGGCCTCACCTTGAAAGAATTCACACACACCCACATCTGGTGAGGTGATATTTGTACATAGCCTAGCATACATTCACTGTTTCCTGTCCTTCCTAAACCCGTGGCAGCTGTGAAGTGCAAGCACACTTTCGAAACGCTTCACTGCTAACAAAGTGGGCTTTCTTAAGGTGCTTTTGAAATTGAGTTCAGCAGTTTTCACTTTGATGTGGTTGGCCCTTGACGTGACCGGCGCATCGGGTCCCGCAAGGTCGCTGGACTGACGGGAGATACGTCTGTCTTCCTCGTACAAATTGAACACATTCCCTAACTCAACAAACCCTGGGAAGAAGAAGAAACGCACAGAAACGGGTGTAATTTTTCAGATCCTAGGTGCTCTGTGGGGACAGCCAGGAGGCTCATTTGTTTTTGTCACACTTGGTTTAACCTGTTGAGTTTGAGTGTTAGCAGTTAGTATACCAATGCTATACCAGATAAAAACACAGCATTATTAGCCAGCTGGGGAAAAAAGGGATAACGTCCAAGGGTCACAGGGGTGTAACGTACCAGCAAAGAAGAGAAGTCACAAATTGCTAATTTCCCCCTTTTAAGCGTGAGGGTGAACCTCACAGGTCAAAAGTAAATGGGGGATAAGGGGTGAAGTCTATTATGGTTGAAGAGCAGTGACGGTCAGAGTGACAGATGCAAAGAATTACTAACGCTGTATCTGTGAATATGGCCACTAGAGTCCTATCTTGTATTCCTTTGGAATATAAGAGCTTCCATCATTTTCAGTTTCATATTATACAAATAGCACACCATCCATTATGTGAATTGTGCACCTGTGCGCATTTATAGGCTATTTAAAGTAGATGATCTCCATGGCAACATACTGTATAATGACTCAAACACAGGTAAAATATAGAGATATGGTCCAAATTATTTTGACAGTTTTTCCAACCCATAATATTAGTTTTTAACAGATAATCCCCATGTGGCAAATGGCTTGTATAAAGAGGAACAGGTAATGTGAGTGGGGAAAAAATCCTTGGTTGCTATATATTTTCCGCTAACTGCATCGCAGTGACAATCCTTTTGTACTGTAATTGGCCAACAAACCACAGTGTTCTGACCACAAGGGTGACACCAACAAGCCCTATCGCCCCCCACATGATGACATGATGGCTAGGCGGGGCTTATATGTGTACTCTTTGCAAGCAAACGTGTGTGTACACATATTTACACATAGATTATTGCACATTTGCATTCATTACAAAGGTAGCTTCAGGCCCCTAAGAAGCCTATTTCTTCGTTCAGCGTCATTCTTCAAGGACGCTGGCTGTTGGTCTGACTTCCTGTGACACTTTGACTCCAGGCCACGACTGAGTCAGCCAAAAGGTGAGAAATTTCTGTTTAATTTGGGTAAACGGTGACAAATGTTTTACTGCATTTGGCTAATCCTCCTGATCACCAAATTACTACAATGCGACATGAGCACCATGTTCTCTTCAGTGTGGAAAACTTGGCAAACGATCTGATTGACACAAAAGGACTAAATCGCGATATCGTCTGTAACTGATGTAATGCCAAAACCTAATGTAATCTACAGTATATAGTAATTGCATTTTTAATACGCCCATTAGACAAGGCCATGCAACCCCAGGGTAACTGCACAAATAGCATTACATTATGATCCAATAAGAATTAAGAGAACGGCCATTTCCTCTTCCTGATAGAAGACGATGTAATCGTGTTTCCAGATCTCCATTTCATACCCCTACACACATCTGTCTCTCTCATCTCTTCTTTTCTCAGGCTATCTCTGACTCTCCCCTGGGATCTGTTCAGACTGAGGGAAGGGCTGCGACGCATTGATCCCCAGTATCTGTGCCAGGTCAGCGGATTCGGTCTCTCTCAGCACTTTGCGCCAGGCCCGGCGA
Organism: Percopsis transmontana; assembly: GCA_025447815.1. NCBI lineage: Eukaryota > Metazoa > Chordata > Actinopteri > Percopsiformes > Percopsidae > Percopsis > Percopsis transmontana. The sequence continues at coordinate 10,753 of JAOEHI010053832.1, read as the reverse complement.
GTAGGCTGCAGCTGCACCGTCGCGAGCCGCTTCCCCCTCTGTACTGTATAGTCACCTCCTCCGTGGGGAATAGTGACGGGCAGCGCTGGACGACCCTCCAAGAGGGCCACCGCAACGGCGGCGAGGAGATGTCAGATGTCTAGATAACGCGTGGCGCCTGACATATAGAATGTCGGGAGACGACGGTTCTTTCGGCCCACTCACGGCTTCAGAAAGGCGGTGAGTTATAGCGCATGAATTGATGCGAGCGTACAAGGCGATGGATCAGTAATACACACGGTTAGGTCAGGTCATAGCTCCGTTACCAAGGTCTCCGCTCTGTTCCAAGGGAATTGCAGTGAACTGTAGGAACCTACAGTAAATTGCACATGCCAGTATGGAGATGACATTGCCTATCGCACGGGAAACTCCGCTGAAACATTAAGGAACAAACGCACTGAAGTGGTTGGCGTCTACTAACTGTGCTTGACAGCTTCTTGACCTCCGCTATGATAATGCATAGCCTAAAGCATATGCAACATTCCATTCCATTGGAGACCTAACGTCTTCTGACAACGTGACACAATGCCTTGCATGTGTTTAGCGTGTTAGCTTCCCTACCTGTATACAGATATTCTGTAAGGGGGATTCAGCAGGCCAACCTGTGCAAACGTGACATGTTCCATCCAGTTCTCAGAGGGTCTCTGGGGACGCAGCCTCAATCTGTGCACTGTATCTGGGGAACACACTGATATGGTGTACACGCATCTGTAGTCTTCCAGTGTCTTTATGGTTGCATTGATTTGTCTTTAAAAAAAATAATCTTAAAATTGCTTGCAGAAATTGAAATAGCAACCCATTGCATTCGCCAAACAGTCGCATTTTGCTTGTTGCAACAGGAAAACGTATGCCACATAAATCACTTCTGTAACACAGCAGCGATGTTTTCATCATGCGGCCCGAGGCGTTAAACATCGCCCCTGTTAAAGCACATGCATTTCAATCTCAAGGTATAGATTTTCCATCAGGTATAATTTCAGTTACCACTTTTACAGTTCGGTCTATGCACATAGCATTATTTTACTTGGGTTGTGTTTTCATCGACTTTCCCACGTTGACATAATTCAAATACAGTATATTAGAATTTTAATAATCTTTAATGTATGATGTTAACCCATTACCTTGATTATTTGTTACTGTAGGTTAACGTTAACATACTGTACAATGACTGGCATGTTATGCCACAGTTCTACCTCTCTGACCTCTTCCCCCACCACACCCCTACACGATCACAATGAAACCACCAGGACCAAGCTCCGGGCCTGGGGTGACGGGGCCTTTTCAGTTGCCCCATCCACCCACCCTCCCCAACCACATCCATCAGACAAACACCTTCCCATCACTCAAACAGGCCCTCAAAACACACCTTTTCAAGCTCCCCAGTTAACCTTCTCTCCCCAGTTAACCTTCTCTCCCCTTTCCTCCATTTTATGATTTCCCTAGTTCTTCCCTAGCTAACTTCCACCTGTGGGTGACACTGAACCAATGACAGCCCACACTAGAGTCTCATTTATGACCAAGTGGCATCCAGTGCCTGGTCGTTCAGTCGTGAACCATGAAACACCATGAAACACAACTTCAATCAAACTCCCCTCTGCTCCAAGCCCAGATCTCAGGTTCTCACTGGGGAACTGGGCCCTGGTGCCTCAGCCTCAGAACTTCAGAACTGACACTGCCCACCCACCCCGACAACACCAGGGGCCGGCGTGGGCCGGCCTGGGCCGGCCTGGGCCGACCGGGCCTCCACCAAGATGGGATAAAGGGATAAAGAGCCCGGGGACTGATTACTTACATCTGCCCAGATAAATCCCAGTGCTCGCACATACAGTACATACTGTACACAAACACAAAGGCAGCTATAGCTGCAACCAATGCATGTGTTATCTTTTAGTGCGACACAGGATGTATTTGAGCTGCCTGCTTGCACATTTATGCGTGCCTCTTTTCCCATGCGTATGTGTTGAGGACTCTCACATCTGTATTAATGATTACAATAACGGTGTAATGTACGCATGCATTGTAAATAACTAAGAGCACAGCCATCAGTAACTTGGCATTATTGCTCTTAGTAAGATGTTGATGACTGCCAGCAGCACTCCAGATACCACTATGACAATTACACCATTACTACCCAGGATCTTATCTACGTATAATGTATAATATATAATATATAATATAAGGTCTTATCTATGTATAATACTTGAGCACTGAGCAAGTAAGTGGCATCCATAGAATAATGTGCTCCCACACGATGAGATTTTATTAAAAAAACAGGCCTATCTGACTCAAGTCCCTTTGTATTGTCATTAGTGTCTGTAAATAAACTGCAGACATAAGTGCTTGCACATCCCATGTGGCCGCGGCTGTGTGTAAACTAGCATATAGGATCATACAGTGGCAGTGAGAAAAATTCTAGTGGCTATTGTTGGCAAGAAGGCTGTTGTTTTCTTTTCTTTATAAGCTCGAGCAACAAGAAGGGCAGCTCTAAATGGCATCTTCTCCCAGTACACTGTTAACGGCTAATAGGAGAATATTGCCAGAACATTTGGAATGTTTGTTTTGTTGAGCACACGAGGAGGGCATGGCTTTTCTGCTGCCCTTTACAATAATAAGGTATATAAAAACACAGTTTTGGCAGTGCTGCGGTGTAATGGAGTTTGGCCTTTGACCACAGTGTCATCTAATAACTTCTCCTGAGTTCCATTGATTGCCAGGATTAGAAATCAGGCAGATAGCCGTTGTTCCCAGTGAGCAGATGGCAGGCTGCCCCACTGATCTCTTGCTTACAGCTCATGTTTCTCACGGGGAACAGGAGGAAAAATATACCTTTTAAAGGTATATTAATCCCACAGAGTGAATGCATTCTGATTGAGGGTGTATTCAACCCTTCTGTGTCTACAGTATGATTGGTAAAAAAAGATGAATGTAATCAATAACATAGCCTACCATCACGGTGGATAAGGACCAAGAAAAATGCCAGTCCATACTTATTAGTGGTTGATGCAATTGTAGGCTGGCTTTATATCTAATCATCACTTCACGCAAATATAAATAGCCTAGTCTAAGCGTTTCATTTGCTCCGTTCTGCGAAATAGCTTAAAATCGCGAAGCCTCATAGCCCCTTATCAGCATTCTTGATTGATGGAAGTCATTACAGTGTAAACAAATTAACGTAGAGCCACGCTCCAATGTCTACTGTAGAGAATTTAAGCAATGGTCAGACTTCAGAACTAATATTTCTCCCTTATTGCCGCGTTATTAATAGTGTACAATAATCGGAATCGGAGGGTAAACTGAAGCTGTCATGAAGGGTGCAAGAAGGAACAAATCGCACATTAAATTACCGCCATCTTCAGGCACAATAAAAAACATCTCTTTTGCTGTTTCTCTTTTACAATGAATCGTGGCTGAAATTCCATACAGGTAGCCCACTGATTTCACAAACCAAACGTAGTCTAAAGTGATAAAGAACATAGGTTAACAGTTTCGAAAAATAACTGGAAGTGCATAGAGGAGGTTAGTCCTGTTGGGGAATCAATTAATGGTTCCTGTACCATCCAATCGCGTCTGGACGAGATTTGACGAGATGTGTGGTTGTTGTAACTATTAGTACGTAGGCTACAGTAGTCCTATAGCATGTATTACCCTACTATCTGGAGGTGTAAAGCCTCCTACAGCTGCTCTAAATAGCATCGTCATGAAAGTACTTTACCACAGTGTGCATCTTAAAGACAGCCCACATACTGTAATCTATGGAATCAAACAACAATAGCGACTAATGATGTTATGGCATTGAAAACACGTTCTCTGCCCACACCAAGGCACGCGCAGATGTTGTAGGCTACCAAACCTGACAAGAGCCCGCGCGTTTCCACATGGGCGCGCTCTGCGTGGAGCACAGCCATGCGCTGCAGGGCAACACACACACAAACAAAAGCACACGCACAAACTCACTCCAATCAAACAAACGCTTAAAAACATAAGCATAGCCAGTATGAGCCACGTCGTAAGGCATCAGTCCGTGATTACCTCGGTGTCATAGATCTTGGTGATGAGGGAGAACGAGTACTTCCCGGACTCCCGTATATGCTGGATGGCAAGCTGCACGGCGGGCTCTATGCCCTGGCTGATGCTGCTCATGGGTGCCGACTCGTTCATGGGCATGAGGACCATGATAGGCAGGTTCTCTCCGACCCGTGTGAACCAGCTGTTGTCCTGTCCGTGTCTCGTGCGGTCGTTGCACACCTTGGCCAGCGCGGGGTGAAATAGCAGTACAGACAGAAGCAGGCAACCCGTCGGGACAAACATCTCCCAGCTGCTGCTGCCGCGGTCCCTCCGGACCGGAGCCATGCTAGCGTGCAGGGTGACAAACGACAGCCTGCCTCCCCTTCACAGGTTAGGCATTGCGAATCCGGGAGTGCTTGTCTTGGAGACTTGATCGCGCACCCAAGAATGAAACCCTTTTAGAGGGCTGTCGAAACGCCGCAGCAGCCCTGCAGCGGGGAGGGAAGCTTACCACTGCACAAATTATGATTTTTTTAAAATTAATATGACAGCGTAAGAATATCCCAGAGATTAAGAATTAAAGCTGCACCAGACGAGTTATAATACAGAGAGGCAGATATTTGCTCTCGGCGTCCGTCATACAAACCTGTCTGTATAGCTTGTCCAACTCAAACCCCATTCACCTTCAGTTTAAACCAGTTCCTACACGCGCACGGCAATGTCCAAACGATGTCCTCAAACGTTCAAAACAGACATTCTAGATATAAATCTCCAAAAAAGCACCCACTTTCGTTGACAGTTGTTATGTGTACAAATTCAGCATCGGAGGAAATTCCCAGCCAAGATGTGGCAGCGTGAATAAATGTGCGCGCATCCCTGCGAAACGCAATGCCGATGACAACACCAAAACGAGGTGGTGGAGATGGAGATTTAAAAATATAAATACGGGGGCGGAAGGTGAAGCGATCCTGACCGCTGAAAGGGGTTCGAGGTTGAGGTAGCGCGAGCGTCTTTCTCTGGAGCCTGCGCGACTATGGGATTGCTCGCGTCCGACGGCGCTGCGGTTGCCTCAGCACAAGCGCTGTTGCTGCACGGTGTGCGCGGCGGTGGGGGGTGGGGGAGACGTGGAGACACAGAGGATCCCGACTGAAGACTGTATAGACCATAGGCTGTAGTACCGGCTTCCCGTGCGCTCGCCAGCAGCCTGACAACCGCAGGTGATTTATCGGGGTTTTCGTGCCAGGATGATGACTGAGTTTCAGGGGTGGTGGGAGCAGGCCGGCACTTGTGTCAACAGTTCGTTAACCTATTCATCGCGGCGGCCATTCGTCGAAAAACCAACTCGCATCTTTTTAGATATCCTCCCCTCGTGCCATCTCACGCTAAATATAAATAAATTAAATAGCCCATCTTTAATTGTCGGCAGTTTGGGTAGCCTACTGCACGCCCAACGGGCTGCAGCCCAATGGAGCTTGGTTTTACCTAACAAACAGTGCCACCTAGCAAGAAATTAAACAAAATAATCTGTGTAGAGATTTAAGACCTTGGTTAGTTGTGAAAAGCGTGACTGGAAGTTCAGGACCACAGACAGCGACGCGTCTGTATACGAGGACAGAAGGAACGAAGGAACGACGTGTGCGCTGTCGGTGGTGCTGAATCATGAATGTAAAACATGAAAAGGAACGAACCGCCATGTTATTTAACTTACGTGTTAGTTTATCTCAACTTTTTTTCTTACCTGTGCATCCTCGTTTACCTGCTGGCGTCGTTTGTTTATTTGTTTTATTAGATTGTTATATATCTTACCATTTCAACACAATGCAACAAAATACTGTAGCCTATAAGCCACAATTTCTGACTTTGTCGAGCGGGAGAGGGGGAAACGAATGAGTGACAAGAATGAATGGTTTCCTCATATCTAACGTCTGTATTTTCAGAGAGGAGTGAGCGTCTTAGACTATATGCAATTACCATAATAGTCCAATTGTAAACGCGATTATTTGAAAGAGGCACCGGGACGGACTAAGAAATAGCTGGTTATTATATAGGTGTTATTAATTCGAAGTGAGGCCTAATTTTAAACAGAGCCCGAAACATCCGGCTGTTGCAATTTCACACCTGGATGCAGGTGTGAACCCTGGCAAACCGGGAGGCATCACTCAAAATAATCCACGCCATTGAGCGTGACAACGAGTTTTATTCAAGTGTCCGGACGCTAAGCGCCGGTGAGAAGATGTAGGGCTTTATAGCGTCTTGTAGAACGGTAGTGCACACTGCGGGGTAAAATCACGCTATCATGTTAGTAATAATAGACCTCATAGCACAGACCTCCATGCACAGTAGGATTTCGTCCATCTTCATTAAAAGCTTTGCAAATAGAGCTGTTAAGGTTCAGAAGGCAGAGCTGAGCTCAAGGCTCCTTTAAACACAGGTCATTTATCATGTGTCTAAGCATGGCGCTCATAATGCCAAAGGAACAGGGTATGGCCCCGGGAGAACTGTTAAAATCTCTCTCTATCTCTCTCTCTCTCTCGCTCTATACACCATTCTAACTAGCATTCAAAACGTGGCCTGCGACAAAGAGATATCCGTGGTCGCAATGCCTAAAAAGAACAGCACAGCGAGGACCTTGTTATTTTATTTGTCATTAGTTTCTGTTTTGGACCTAGTGTGTCAGATATATCGGCTCCCTTATTTATTTGTGGTGCAAGGGGGCACGTTAAGCAAGAAAGAGAAGAAAATCTAAAACAGTGAATTAATGTCAGTCCCTGCTGTAAAACAACAGAAGGAACCAGTGTGAAACGACGCCCGTTTTTACCCCTCAAAAATCAGAAAATGTTGAGGATTCATTTATGTAGACAGGGAAGACATACACGCAGCTCTTTTCTCTCTCGTTCTTTAACAACGCATCCTCCTCCTCCTGATGAACAACTAGGTCAGGTTTTTGTCCAATCTGTTTGTTTCATTCCAGTCAGCAGTGCTTTCCACACCCAGACTGCATCAAGCAGGAATACCCACTAGAGAAGACGTACAACGGTTTAGGAGAGTACAATCCAACGGTTCGCGGAATGCCATACGAGTCGTGTCGTGAGGCAGTGTATTCCGCTAGAAAAGGTGTTGTCTAGTATATTATTGATGTTCAGAGCGGTCCAAATACCTCTACTCCTACGAAACAATACAACAGCTGGTGGACATAATGAATCTCCTCAAATGTTCTTCTGGAATTAAAATATCGAATTAGAATTCGGAGTACCATAGCAGACATATCCAGCCTCTATGGAGATGTAGTCTAAGATTTTAAAACATTTATAAATAACATAATATACTAATAATAAATAATAAATATATTTTAATATCAACCAACAAAAATGGGCTTCGTGTGACAATGGTGCGTGTTTATGTAGGCCTACTCTCTTTTCAAAGACTTCCCCAACATGAAGCCCACGAAGTTAAAATTAGAAAATATTAATTTGCTGTCAGATCATAAACCATTCACCAGGCTTTCAATCATGATTTTTCAATCATGTCTTTCCTTACTGAATGAGACGTCAAACCAATATATCACCACTAATTACAACACAATTGTATGATATGAAGGGTGTACAGTGGGCTTTATTCATTTATTGAATTTAAATTTGAACAATGTTTATATTATGAACAATGTTTATATTATGAACAATGTTTATACTATTTCATTTAATGAAAGAATGGACCTTGTGTATACGTAACCTAATACTCATGTTGACGCAATCCATCTTTCCATCAATCCATCGTGTTTTATACTGTATCTAGGGCTTCTGAGCGTGGCTGGGTCTCAGAGGCATGTCAGATAGAAACTGAAGATCGAGCAATTATTTAAGCAGTTGCGCGGCTTAACACCTGACAACCTCACAGTCTATGCGCACCTCTCTCTCGACAAGCAGTACAGACAATACATAGCTGTCTGACATGTCCCTGTTTAATAGAGATTAATGGGGTGGCCTAAGGACATCTCTCTGTGCAACTCTGACAGCGCAGCAACACATGCACAATGAATTTTAAATGCCAGGTATTCAGAACAGAATGACTGAGAAATGATATTTCAGATGCGCCCATATATCACAGCTCAGACGGTTTGTTTCGCTAACATCCCGTGTCTATTGTCACTTTACCAGAGGAACCGATGACAGTGGCGTCCCGATAGCTTATTAATCAACTTCCGCATCTTTTCCACGACATGGGTGCCCGCCGTACTGCAGAGGATTCCAGCAAAGAGACACAGTCTACATACATTGCGTGCTGGTGTTTTCTTTTGTACTACAGAGGAAAGGTTGTTTATACACTCCATTAATCTATCCCCTTCACTCGTATACAGTACTGTAGCCTATCATACAGCCGTAAATAAAGCAGTTCCCACTGCAATTTGTATGAAAAAGTCTTGAAGCATTCGAATTATATATAATAATAATAATGTATCACTGCACCGTTCGGCTGGCCCTTTGAGTATTACACACTGCATCAAGAGCGGTCATCTCCCTGAAGCGCAAGGGCACGTTTAAGTGCACTAGAATTAAAAAACCAGACCGACCTGTTAGAACAGACTCATTTCACACATGACAGGTCTCCAAACCCTAACCCAAGGACAATTGACTCCAGCCCAGCGACACCGCAACATTTTATTATGAATCTCAAAGATGCTCTCCTCCCTTGTTCACGACACGCTTGTCCTGCGTGTTACAGCGGCGGCTATTTGAATAATTGGTTTCAGGATCTGAAGTCACAGGGCTGCAAGTCCCATGCATACCAAACAAGTGAGGGGAGCGACTGTGTGTGCTGAAGTCACCAGGGCTGTGTTGGATATGGCGGGGGCAGAAGGCGCGTTTCATGAAAACGTTGCAGATTGCAGACTTGCAACACCTCTCCTCAGGAGGTGAGCCTATAGGCCTCTGCATGGAGGGTCCATGGTAGAATCTCCTAATGAGAATTTCGTAGTTTGCGTGAACATTTAGCGAGGTTTGTGTGTACTCCTAGTGAGGTTTGTGTGTCTGTACATTTAAAAGAGTCCTGGAGGTAGCCCGTTGTGAGGGGTTCCCCCCTCCCCCACCGACGCCAATGTAGCAGAAACATTAATAATTGCTACCCACATACGCACTTGCGTTAGCCTGGTAAGACCACCGTGATTTTGCAAGCTTCACGGTTTGTTTGCTCAGTCTGGGAAAACCTCATCTGAAAACAGTTATGGAAGCGTGCCAATCAGATCATTAGCAGGTGATTGAACCACCTTCAACCAATCAGAATAAGAGGGGGTGGTTATCTGAACACAGGCACTTAATTGCTGTCAGCACCAACTGAACTAGACACCTAGATTCTGATTGGCCTTTGGTTCTCTATCCGACCAACAATACAAAGCGAATTAAGTTGAGGTGGAGCTTGCAAAATCAGGATGGTTTTAACAGACTACACTCACATACAGTGTCACAATTCATATCATTCATATATTTTCATGCAGTCACTGAACAAATGTACAGCTGTACAAATGTGCTTGTGCTGTAATATTACATCAGAACAACCAAATCAATATGATTGTATACAAATAAACAAGCATCGTTCTCATGATAGCTCTGCAGCACTTCACACACCTAAACCTCAGTTCCGGCTATGGAGTACTTCCCATGAAAATGTGGTGTCACCAGCATTTCAACTTTCGATAGATTTTGTTCATATTCTTATTTTCCTTCTTAATAAGGAAGGCAATGTGATTAGTGGGATGCAAACAGGAAATGATTTGCTCAAATTAAGGCAATAATTTGGAACCCAATATCCTTAAGTACATGGCTTTAATCATAGTGCATACAGCAACTGTATACCAGCTAGAACACACATTACCAAATTACAGACACATCAGTGCATTATAAGTCAGATGTGAAGATACAAAAAAGGACCCAAGGAAAATAACCCAATAGCCAAAAATTACAAAGTAAAGGGACAACCCTCGATTTGTGTCTGGAATTAAAATTAAAACCATTAAAACCAACGAAAGCTGTTGGAAATAGTGTTACAAAACATGAACCCTCCCACGCTTACTGTAAGTGCTGAGTCACTCGCACTCCTCTCTACTCCTCACCTAAACAGCCTAATAAACAGTTGCGTTTCAAACACGAAAAGTAAGCTGGGGCAAACATTTGGGGTACCTGGGTAGCGGGGGTGAGGGTGTGGGGGTGTAAAACACAATCGAGATGTGTACATTTGATCTGGGAAGGGACACAAAAAGATTGAACTAAGCCTTCAGAATAGAACACGTCCTCCCACACGTCCTGATTACAAGCAGCTCCCATGCGAAGTCGTGAGTGACAAGATGTCATGGTGTCGTCTTCATGTTACAGCGGTGGACGGCTAGGTCGGCAGCTGGATAATTAGGGCCCGGGGGGGGGGGGGGGGGGCAGCGGGGTAGGTGGCCACACTAGCAAGCAGGGGAGTCACGCTGTCGCACATTAGCCTCCAAACTATTATTAAAAACTGTCACTCTAATTAGCGGGTATGAACAGAGGCACACGTACACGCGCGCACACACACACACACACGGACGGACGGACGGACCGACAAGAATCGCTCAGAAGCACACCCCAATTCTCTCACATTCAGAACCAGTCTTACACACACACACACACACACACACACACTGAATGGCCCCTCATGGTGGTGAGAACACACACACATACACCCCTACGCG
>JAOEHI010053831.1:0-14737 GCA_025447815.1 Percopsis transmontana | reverse complement strand
TATATCTGTTGTGTGTAATAAATATATATATATATATCTCTGTTGTGTGTAATAAATATATATATATATATCGGCATCAGCATCAGTATCGGCAATCAGCCAAAATGAGTTTGCAAACATCGGCATATTGAATATCGGCAAAAATCCTATATCGTGCATCCCTAACCTTTATTTTATTTTATTTTAGTTTTGTTTTTCCTCCAGAGATAGAGAGGTAGAAAGAAAGAAAGATAGTAGCAGTGCCAATACTCCAAGAAACAGCAAAGGGCCAGGAAAAGACATCTAATAGTGACAGGGCTTGTCCCTGATCCATACAGCAGCCCATGAAAGCCAATGGAGATGAATGGGTCTGCCTGTCCCCGAACAATGGGCTGCACTCAACCATGCATCTGGTGATAAAAGCCAATGTTATCACCACCCTTCGGTTTCCCTTGGGAGAAGCCTTCAAGATGCTGAATTTTCTCTCCCAGACCACCACTATTCCACTCAGCCTTCCCTAATATTCCCCAAAGATTGTCCCCGTTTCCGGCACTTTCCGTCTTGATGGGCAAAATGTAAAGGGGCTGTGGCAGTTTGTCACTTTTGAAATGTCAGGCCTTATAGTCTAACACCAACTAGACCACAAAACATCTGTCATTGGAATATTGGAATATCTTTCTTCAAATATATTAGTTATTTTGCCTTATTTGTCCTCTTTACAGGCTAAGCGCTGCTATTAATTTGCTGATGTCAGCAAATTGGTTACAGTAATGCTGGATTTTGAGTTGTTTTGAGTTCAAGTGTTCATAATGGCTAATTTGAGGTTTACCTTAAGGCATTTGAGATACAGACAAGGTTTATATAAAGGTATTATATTCTCATATGCACATAGGCACCTGAGCAATGGAGCTGGTGGAGCAAATGCACCCCCATTATTCAATCAGGGGAAGCAAAGTTATGGCTTTGCTACCCCACTTTTTGTCTTGAAAAAAAAAAGATAAATGATCATCATACAGTCCCCGTAATCAGGTGATTATATTTAAGCAAACTATACAGTATCAATGATCAACTTTACTATTGATATCCAACTATTCGTACTATACTATTCGTCCAACGCCGTGCACTGATTCATTATTTAAAATATCTCTCGACAACATTAAGTCTGCTATGGCTTTCCTAGTTTTAAAATAAAAGCTTCTGTTTCTATCATGAGCATACATCCCTTTGGAGGCAAGCTGTGGGCATATTTAGGGCCATGTCGTTGGTTGAGAGAACTGACCGATTCACTTGTGTAACTCTGACCGAATGCTGTTTCATGTCTGAACGTCTAGGAAGAGTGAATGTATCATTCAATGAACGAGTGACTCATTAATTAAACGAGGTATTGAACGGGGCATCTCGGTCGTTCTTGACTATTGACGTTTTAGGAGTCATTTGAACAAATCATTTCATTAAACGGAGTGAAATGATTTACATTTTTAAAGACTCAAATCTCATGTGTTTATGACATTTACCCCATCTTAGAGAACAGTGTTGTGCTCAATAACCACTACTAAATATTGCTAAAAAGAACTAGAGACAAACAAATACACATCCAAACTCATTCCAATAGTTTCTTTTAGCCAAGCCTTCCCTTATTCTCCGACACAGTGAGCCTCACCCAGTAATAGACCCTAGCAATCTGTATTGCTGTGCAAGCAGATAGCACAGGGCTTGAAATACAAATTTGATCAGTGCTCAAATGTATTATACAGGGAAACCACTGGAGCTACACCATCAACATCTAAACTATTGGCAGAGGCAGAGATTAGGCCTGCAAGGAACACATTGGATGGATAGCATAGCACACAATCGTTTAGCAGTTCTCAATTTCTTATCCACAAAACCAAAGGTTCATTGTCACGCCCTGATTGCCCTTATTGTGTTCACCTGTCAGGTGTCTCCCCTTTCTTCTCATTATCTCCTGTGTATTTAACCCAGTCAGCATTCCAGTCGTTTTTCCCCCCGTTACCTGCTTTTACTAGTTCTTTTAGTCTACCCAGTTTCCTGATTAAATATTGAACTAAACTCACTTTGTCTCCATGTTCTGCATTTGGGTCTTACGAGGTATTGTGATGTTCATAGGTTGTGACATGAAGGGGGTTGTAAGCTATACAATAATCTTTAAATTATTTCATAAACCCCAGAAGCATCTTGCGAGCGCTGAATTGAGTTTGAGACCCAGTTCCTCCTGAGTTTGAAAACCGCTGCAATAACAGAGTTCTTGTATTGTGTAAAAGATGGTGGCCTGTGAGTCACTGTAGCATTGAAGACTTTCATTTGGCAATGTTTCAAAGTGCTACATAAAATGTACCCTCCAGTCATTTGAAGATAAAGCTGATTCCACCCTTGTAAACATTTTGTAAGAAACCGTCATAAAGTGACTAATAATAATAAGATAATATATAATATCACAATTTTGACATCATCCGCCATTTCGGGCTCTCACTTTTCTCCCATTTTCCTTTTGACCTTAGCACTTGTAATGTAATTCCGAGAAGAGGTGCCCTTTCAAAAATCCTCCTTCTCCACGGTAATTTCAATTAATTGGCAGTGCTGAAACAAGCACCAAGAAAAAAGATTAAAAATAGTTTCGGGCCCTCCAGTGTGTCCTGTCCTGTGTGTCTGTAAGGGACCCTAGGTTAGCCAATGGTGATGCAACACCACAGGAGTCCCGGCCATTATCATTACTGCCTTCCCTGTCATCACCATTTGACCCTCATCACAAGCCCTTCATCATCTTCAATCAAGGATGAGGATTGCTGGTTGATTGGCGGCCAAACCTGCTAGTCGGTGAAATACTCGGAAATCAAGGTATCTTAAGTAACCTCTCACCTCCTGACTTTTAGGAAAATACTTAAGAAAAGTCAAACGGAGACACAGAATCAAAACACATTTCACTGACAGTTTAGACTGGATATTTCAGTAGCAGTGATAACAGCAGCGGACCTTGTATGTGTCCTTCAAGACAGAAGTGTGCATTTGTGTGGACTTTAAAGTGAAGAGAGAGAGAGAGAGAGAAAGAGAGCGACATAATGAACAAGCGTCAGGAAGAGAGACGAAGAAGGCAATTAATGAAAACAAAGCTCCAATTCCCTCCGTGCCTCTGAGTCGCCGTTCCCGATACGTACCTACTTTTGCTATGCCGTGCATGCTCACCTCCCAGCTGCTGTCAAGGCTATAAATATCACTTATCACACTAACTGACTTCTCTCCAGAGAGAGAGAGAGAGAGAGAGAGAGAGAGAGGGAATGAAGCGCACTGAAAATACTGCCGCAGGTATGATTGCTCGCCAAGACAAATGGCATCCATCGACTTTAGAGTTCCATATTCATCCGCGACTGGAAGCCAGCCATGCATACAGAGCGAGGGGAGGGCAGGCAGATGATAGCTGGTCTTAATGGTCTGGTACACCTCCGAGCTCTGATTCAATGCTCTGTGGATCTCAGACTTTTTGTTCGGTTGGTTTCGGCAGCAATTAAGCGCCTGTGTTCGGAAAAAACGTTCCCCATGTGGTTATTGTTGTGCCTGGTTTAAGGTGGTCCAATCATCTGCTTGCGCCTGTGTTTGAGAATCACTGCTAAATGTTTGTTGCACTGATTATTTAAATGGGGTCCCATCACCGTGCTAATGATTTGATTCACACCTATTGGCACTACCTCGTTCACAAATGACTTTGAATGCAGACTGATTTGTAGACTGCAACAAATTGTGGAGCTTGCATAATTAAGATGGTCATACCAGGCTACCTGAAAAAACCCTTGTGGTTGTAAATCATTGGTTTGTTGCCAAAGAGAGCACATTTTACTTCTGTACCTCAGGCTGAGGGGACAATCATTCCTCTCCAATCCTCAACCTTCCCATAATATTGGCTCACAGCTTCTCTATAACTCCCCCTTATAGCCACCTGTATATTAGTGCACAGTTCTATTTTAAAAAATAAACAGTAAGCTGGGGAGGAAATGTGGGGTTCTTGGAGGGGAGTGTAGTGGGAGTGTACGTTAAGCTCTAGCAGATACTCAGCTTTGCTGTGTATGACAAAGCAGGGCCCAACAGGTCTGCTGGTCTGTAAAAATACATGAACCTCCATCTAACCAACAGCTAACCCATGGTTCCTTCTCTGTAGCCCTCACTAATGTTCCACTAAACTAATATTCACTATTCTATTGTTCTGCAGCTTAACAACAACATGTGATCTGTATCTCTAGAGTCCTGATCCTCAATTAATCTCGGTTGAACTTCTTACCCAAATTAGCTTTCTGTGTAACATAATTGAATCTGAAAACTTCAGGGGAAAAGGAGCGAGTTGAGTTCTCTTGTTAAAATATTCCATCTGGTGCCTGGCCTGCTGCTACTTCCACTATGTAATACTAATAGTGTCAGAGCTGTTCTGTAGTGCTCTGCAGTCTAATGGATACCCAGCAGTCTGTCTACATATCTCCAATTAATTTGGGATAGACAGTAAGGGAAGGAGAAACAAATTGCCTTGTGCAACTACAGTATTTTCTCTGATATCTCCAATCTGTTCCATTTGCATTCCCTGCTAAACTTCATCCTTATGTTAAGATCTCAGCAGGGGTCCTGCCGTATCTGTACGAATACATTACTGATACACAAACATGTTGTGAAGAGGAGAGATACAGCCATCTCAGCAGGTGACTTAGATATTTACAGTGAGCATACTCCCTCAAACAGCATTATGAATTGTATCATATTAATACTTAAAATAGAATACTGTGGGAGGGGGGCGGGTGGGCGTGGTTTAGTGCTGTCTTTAGGGAGGGAGGAGTGTCGGTTGGTGTGGTTCACGGGACTTGGGAACAGGTGTGGGCAATTTTGTAATCACCTGTTTCCTAGTAAAGGGAGGGGGGGGGGAGACACGGAGCAGGATTGAGCCACTCTGAACCCTTCCTGAGGTGCAGTATGTATGTTGGAACTAACTGTTTTCTGTGGATATAAAATAAACTGTGCTCAGCACACACTGCTACACACTGCTACACACTGCTACACACTCAGTACACACTGCTACACCCAATCCTGTGTATGAAAGTGATTAACTACCACAAATAAATTTTTGTGGTGTTCAAAAATACTAAGTAAACAAAAAACAAAATAAAACAAGAATTAAACAATGAATGTGAAGTGAACAAATAGTGATTTATTCATGTACAGTATACCCAATAAATAATAAAGTAATAACAACAACTTTGAAATCAAACAAAACACAGCCCTGTATTCAAGCACAACATACCCTGCTGTTTGACAAATACATAATAATAGCACATACTTGATTAACCCATTTCTTTCTGTCTAGGGATAAAGCTACATTGCTCACAGACCTCTGACATTTCAGTCAGCTTCACTACAAATTCACACAATCTCCCATACGATGTGGCAAAGGAGCCAAAACAGATTTCATAATAAAAAAGCTACTATTTTTTGGGGTTTCTGCTTGCCATAACATTGTCCAATCTGAATGAGAATATACTTCCCTACATCTGGGAGAGCCTGGCTAAGACAATAATGGTAGGGCTCCAGTGTTTTTTTCTGAGCCCACACGGTGCACACAATGCTAATGATATGGTAATGGGAGGTGCTGGGCTAGATATTCCAGCTGACTAAAAAACAGTGTGATGGGGTAATTGGCACATACCTGCACACTCACTCTCACACTCTCTCTCACACACTCGCACACACACACACACACACACACACACACACACACAGGGAAAAAGAAACACTATGCACATAGTAAACCTGATAGCTTTCTTGAATATGTATCAAAACCTGAGGTGGTGTGCCTTGCTAAACGCCCTGTGGGAACGTGGTAATAATAGGATGTATTGTGGATAACAATGTCTCTCTGCTTAACACATTAGGATGCAACAGCCAGTCACATAAACACAACCAGCTAGGGGCAAATCTGACGCAAAATGCCCATTTCTATAACTCTACACAGTTTCTTTAGAAAAACATTGCCTGCTCTAACAAGCACACAGTCACGAAATCTTGCGTTGCCCATCACTGGTCACTGTCAGGTGAACAACAATCTCTCTCTCTCTTTTTCTCTCTTCCGTAATCAACTCTCAACCTTCCCCAGAATCTGAGTCTTATGAAGAGGAATTGAAAAATGGGAGCAACTACTTTAAAAGTACCAGTCTATGATTTAGCTGGGATGAAGTGGTTGCTGGCTACAGCACGAGCCACAGTGTAGCTATTTTATTCTCTCTTGCCTGGCAGAGTCCCTATAAACTTCAGAGTCTTAAAGGTGCCTATGGCGGTTAACCTAGGCAAGAGTACGGTATAGACAAAATCCAATAGAAATCAATACACATTGGCGATGGAGTAGATTTGTGAGCTGATGCTCTTTTTTCTCATCTCGTGGGCCACTGGAGCGCATTCTCTACAAAGCTACTATGTTTGCATGCGCTCCTGAGGATTCAGACAAATCAGGTTGGTTAGAATCACAAAAAGAAGCACATCTGCGACTGCGATCAGAGACCTAAAGTAAAAGGTGTAATTTGCATTACTAAAGATGTCCTTAATTTCTTCCTTCCTTCCGTGGTGTGGTTGTTTGATAAGCTGCCCACGTAGAACCTCCGAACATATTGTGTGAGGACATTTTGGGGAGATAGGTCAGGTTGTCCTCTGCTTAGTCTGAGATAAATATCTTTAAATATTCATCCTTACATCAGAAATGGGTCTACATATGCTATACATTTCCTAATGTCCAAAAATCTCTCAAATATAACTATTCTTTGAATGTCTTTGTGACTATGATTGTGCTAGGAGGCAGGATTGTCTCATAGCTCTTGTCCCTGCTCCTTGTAAGTGGCTTTGTATAAAAGCATCTGCTAAATTAACTAATATATTAGTATTCCATCACATGGTGTCGCTGATTGGTGAATCTATAAGTAAGGGATATTGGTGCTGAATGCTTAGTCGGAGGCTGCCTAGATTGCAATTCAGATTTTTCCTTTAATCCTTGATAAAGTTGGCTTTGCAAGAATAAGAAATAGATAGTCCTTTTCTTAAATGCAAATAGTGGAAGATGACAAAAGTTATTCCGTTATCTCCCATGGCTTAGTTTATCCCTATCTTTCTCTTGACAAATATTTAAAGAAGATATGAATGTATTGAAATATTACGTGTTTGAGTTGTGTGCAGTATGGACTGACTCCAACTTCCTCTGTCTCCCATCAAAATAGCAGTAAGGTATGCTAGTAATGATGGAATAATGATGAAAGTAAATACACTTTTTAAACTAATAAGTTATGCCAAATGAATGGGGAACGAGAAAGATGAGTCTCCACTTTGAGAGGAGGGTGATGCTATTGCTTCCAGATGATCTCCATTTGGGCGCGTGTTAATAAATTGCCTCAAATGCATTTCATCTCTTTGATTTAATAGAGGTCAAAATGGCTTTAATGTGTCTTTTCCCCCAGCAAGGAGGGGGGGTTCAATTAGGGTAAGCACTGGGCAACAGTTTGTACTTTTGATGTAAGAAAATTATTTTGATTTTGATTTATCCAGCTGGACTTTAACAAGTCTACAAAATGCTTCATCAGAAACAAAATTAAAGCAACATATTAAAAGAGAGAAAGGAGGCACCTACTTTTGCTACCGACTTTTCATTCCTTTTACTTCTCAGTCCTTTTCCTAAACCCAACTGTCAAGACAAGTTATGGTTGGCTTAGTTTATCTCTAAGTGCTAATGCACAGCTAATACTAGCAATGTAGCTGCAGTGTCAGTCTAAAGATAGTTGGGAGGGGGGCATAGCAGATAGATATTTCTGATTAAGTCCTATTAGTGTGTACATTTTAATGTTTAATGTACTGTATATGCAGTGAGAAATAAGACTACTATATACAAATTCCTTATATGTGTAAAAAACGTACTTGGCAATAAAGCTTTTTCTCATTCTGATTCTGATTCTGATCATTTTAACACACAACACACCAGGTGACAGCCCATTGTCCCATGTCACTAATTAGATTGTACAATTAATATTATGGTGGGGCTAGCAACAGCTTCCACTGCTTAAGAACATAAGACATTAACCCTCTCAACTATCAATGAGAATATTAAAATGTATGAGAAACTAGTTATTTGTAAGACTGTTTATAGCCACAATACCAGAAATGCTGGCAATGTCATGCAAACCTGTCTGAGAACGAACTCCCTAAAAAGAATTGTACTTTACAGAGACATTGCATCTATTGTGTATTTTTGGTTGTAATGTTTAATGTGTGTAGACCCCAGGAAGACTAGCCAATGCTATGGCAATAGCGACCCTTTAAATAAAATTAAAATAAACAATAAACACACACACACACACACACACACACACACACACACACACTATTTTGTTCAACAGTGGCGAGCGTTAGCATCATACTTGTGCACCTCAGGGGAGGACTTAAAAGAGACATATGTATTTTTTATCATGTTCACACACACCCAGGGCAACAGTATTTCTATGGTTGAATAGTTACGCGTTCGACACACAGACAGAGGAGGGACCTGCGAGGGAGCTAAACCCAATATTAAACTGTGTATGTGTTATTAATGTCAGGGCTCTGACACGACCTGCGTGAATAAGAAAGGCCTCTATGGATGGGTGTTTTTCTACACCACAGCAATAGGAAATGTGGACTCCAACTTAGACACTGGCAGGTAGCCCTCACTTACAGACACTACTGTCCATTCATAATAGATGAACAGTAGCAGGTACTGTACCTACTGTAGGATGAAGAAACAGCAAGACTGCACAATATAGCATATGAGGAAGTCAAGTTCAGTCGTACAAGATTACCTTTGCAGGTGTGCACCCGAAGATACAATCTTTTTCATAACAATATGATATATTTTCATATCAATATCTGTTTCACTGCTATTCCTGGATGAGTAAGGTACTACACCGATCATTCAAACAACCCATGACCCATGAAAGCCTTTCCATACACATATAGTGATGGCTTTACACCAAACGTAGCTTAGGTAGGGTTTACAATATGATAAATATATTCATCGCAATGCAAACAAACCCTACAGGAGAAGTTTAATAGACCTAGCCAATTCAAATAAACACTAAGGACCGGGTTAGCAGTCAGAATCGGTTGATTCTGATGTTGAAGTAGGTGTGGTTACAAGCACACCAGATATCACATTTATGTTTTTAGGTGTATCCCGTTCCATGATCATATCAAAAGACAGGTTGAAACTCCATAATGCGCATGTACATAATGGTCTAAAGACAAAATTTTAATCAAGCTAAATTAATTGAAACTGGGTAGAAACTTAAATTAATTAGGCTGAATAAGCAATGATCACTTGACTTGTTCTGTACTTATACGGCAGTTTTAATGATGATATAGACTTGGCAAAGCACAACAAAACACAACTTAACTGCAGTGAGAAATATGGAGGCGGGAGTCTGAAATCAAATTGTCCCTAATTAGCAACTTATTAGCAGAAAACACAAGCACATATCATTTCTCAATTCCATGCCCTGCACAGAGAGTGTCAGAGAGGCTTGTTATCACCGCCTTGCTCCCAGAATGACAGCTGAATTATCGCTTAGCTCACAGAGAGACAGATTATTCCGACACGTCAAAATAACCATGCTAGCCAGAGCCCTATCTGATTTCACACCAGACTAGCTGCCCCTGCTTACGGCAAACTAAAATCTCTCTCTCTCTCTCTCCCCCCATGTCCTTAACCAATGACACCCCTAATTCATTCCCAGCTCCATTTCCCAGCCCCAGGTTCCTTGCTGATGCAGTCGGGGTGACGAGCGTCTCCTCGTGGATGTGGCTGCCGCGCACACACCTGGGAGCGCACTCCACTATTACGCATGCTATTTGCACAAATTGCTCCATTTGTGTTTGAATATGAAATACATTTTCCCGGATATGACTGGAGAGTCACTGTCCCCCTGGAGAGAAGCTGAGATGTGAGGGATATTCTATTCTTCAGTGAGATTCCCTTTTGACTGCATTGTTATTAGCTGTAGGGAGCTGTGTGGGCTCTATCGTGTGTAATTGCGTGAAAAACTGAAATCCCATTTGCCGATGCTGGGATGTTATTGCTAGCTAGATCAATTTGAATCGTTGAGTGGTAGGAATGAAAAACATTCCCAGTGATTTTTGAGTTTTGCTATAGGAGTTTCATTGTAATGGGTTTAAGTTATTCTTCATAATGAATACCGTATGAGCTGCATTACTTTTCAACATGAGCCATTTTTTTAAGCTCAGACAAACTGTAAACCAGGAATTTCTCTATTTCTCTCTCCGATAATGCGGTGTAAATAACTCAATTTTTATGTTTGGCGGCATCAGAGCTCATCTTGAATAACACGCTTTGTTTCCACGTCACTGATTGCTCTCACCAAGATATCGGCCCTATTTTGGCTGTGGTTAAAAAATGTACGCCTGAATTGCTAGAACCTAAGAGATTATGCATACTATTCCTCTCTCTTACTTCTATCATGCTTTGGAATGCCCTGAAGGTGCCCTCCATTGTCATGTGTTGCTGATGCAGTTTTGGAGGGCCACTCACCTTGAAGACTGGAGTGCCTGGAGATTAGTATGGAAACACCTTTGGGATACCCTATGCCCTGAGTGGCTGACTGTGAGATTCACTTTGGGGCAGTCAGGCCCTCACACCGAATGGTTGTCTAGGGAACCTTTACCAAAATAGCAAGGCTGCACGGGAACATGCGATAAACACACGTGGCTGTGGGGAGCTGGTCCGGGAATCCATGCTGAAATGTTGCCCTCATACGTAGCATAATTTCCAGATGTCATTGTGAGACAGGGTCATCTATCTGTCAGTGTAAGTAGCTTACACTAGAGATAGTGCTATAGGGAACAAACACCACCGACTATTCACAAAGCATTTGATGTTACTGTATAATGTAAGGTAACAAAAACGATCTGGATACATTAATGTTCTTTTTCAGAACTTTTGTGCATGGAAAAATACTGCAGGTTTGCTAATAATACATCAGAGGGATGGATCCAGGCGAATGTTCTGATTTGGTTCCTAATCAGTAAAACAGAGAGCTCTATTATGAAATAAGGCAAAATCTTATCCTCTGCTACATTTGCTTTGGCATCCTCAGCACACGCTCAAGATGCATTCATGGTGCACTAGGGCGCCTGGGGTGGTCGATTTGGATGTTGAGGCGCTTCCTCCCATCAGCAAACATCTCTTACAACCAGTGTTTAAGGCAGTCGACAATGAATGAGGAGCTCTAGTGAGTACACGGAAGGAAAACAGGAAGCTGTGAGCATTGGGTAACTATACTTCAATAGTCACTCACTGCTCCCTGCCAGTGTGTGAAAACATGCGTACTGTGTGTGTGAATTGATGCATGTTAAAGTAGATCTCTGTATGTGTGTGTGTGTGTGTGTGTGTGTGTGTTCATGGATGCTAGTAATCACGGGTATGGTGCCTGTGTGCTTAGATGCCAGCTGTGCGACTTATTCCATTATCGTCTGCCACTGTGGACGAGGGGGGATACTCCATTCTCCGAAGGATTGTTTTAAGTGCAAATAAACCCTCTGAATAAAAAGTAGCTACCCCAAGTGTTTAGAGTTAATCACAAGGCTGAAGAAGAGATCACTTTCGAGTGCACTGTCATTGGAAACGTGAGGAAAACTTAAGGCGACAAATAATCCTCCAGGCTTGCAGCATTGACGTGCTGGAGACTGAACCAAGACAGGATATTAAAAGTGACAGCCCGAAAAAGATAGAAGAAACGGAGAGAGGCAGAAAGGAGGGACAGAGATAAAAACACACAATAAAGAGAAAAGAGGAGGGAATTTGAACATTTTCATAACTCAATAGCGGCAAGATCTGACATACAAGTCGTCGAGTTATGAATTCTAGATCATTCTTAAATCTTCATCGTATAACGTTTTTGGTAACATGTTAAAACAGCATTATCTCATGAGACTGGGCTGGGCCTACGAAATATGCAGCTTAAGCATGCTTACAGGAAATCCTGTGATGGGGTCAAACCCCCAATCTTTTGTCTGGGAGTTGCTAGCAAGAGGCCATAATACTACTGTGCCAAAGTTCAACAGGTGAGAATTAGTGATTGACTACCATTGACTGAAACTCAATTAAACATAAAAACGTTAACCCACCCTGACCTAGACTTCAGATTTCTTTCTGGAAGTAAGCCCAAGGATTTTTTTATGTGTGATTCAAAACCCTGAAGCCATTTAATGGCAACTAATAATGTAATTAGAAATACATTAATAGCAGTATTTACTGTAATATGAGTGAACCCGGGCTAGACGTAAACCCAAACAATACAATTCCAGCCCAATGGGCCATTGATTATTCTACTTCTCAAAACTGACAAACTGATCTTACATCCCACTAAAACCTACTGTATGACCTAACTAACAGTGTCTATGTGTAATAACACCCGCAAGTGCATA
This sequence comes from Percopsis transmontana, assembly GCA_025447815.1. Taxonomy (NCBI): domain Eukaryota; kingdom Metazoa; phylum Chordata; class Actinopteri; order Percopsiformes; family Percopsidae; genus Percopsis; species Percopsis transmontana. The sequence continues at coordinate 2,263 of JAOEHI010053831.1, read as the reverse complement.
CAGAGTTTTCAACAGGCTGGTGTAATTACAGATTGATTGATACAAAATAAAAAGAAACATTTAATATTCAATCGCACAGATACGAGCTGTATCAATCTGTATTGTTATTACTGCAGCGGCTGTTATGCTCTTTCCCCTCGGTAGCAGGCTATCTAAGCCATTTTACATTTAAATTTGTTGAATAATAAATTATTCAGTCATTTAATTCCAAAGAAAGACACCTTTTTTGGGGGGGGAGAAAGTCACCCATCACAGTGGGTGATATTTACACACCGACTAGTTTTAAATTGCATCCATGATAAGCTCAGTGTATAACAAAAGTATTTGGTGATATTAGCCAAATATTCAAAATAGATTATGGTTTACATACAGTGACAGTGATGAGACAATAAAAGTCTTTGAGGGTATTTCTGGAACCATTGCTCCGTGGAATATGACAATAGTTTGTTCAGATCACAATATCTGTCACGAGAGCCTGGGTGCTTTTATGTGGCATCTTGTCACCCCCACAAAAGGAGCGGATGTGGGTAAAGAGCTACAGAGATGCACAGATTTCATATTCTAAAAGCACATCCTCAAAGGGACTATCCTGGCAGGTCCTGCTAGCTCCGGCAGCTAAACCTGGACATCTGTAACGGTTTGTCAAATGCTAAAGAATGAGATACAGAAATAAGAAATACTTATTTAAAAAAATAAAACACATATATATATTCTCTGCCCATTTGATTCATTTTATGTCTCACTAGCCTCGTACAAGGAAGTGGTTTCATCGCATCTCATTAAGATTTAAACACCTTATAATAGGAATAGGAATAATACTCTGGGAAGTAGGCTACATGTTGTAATTTCACATGAGGCCAGGACATGGTAAGCTTGATTGTGCGCTTGATAAAATGTTTTAACCTTGTGTTCATCTAATAAGGGTTCAAATTAACCATTTGAGAGATGCTTTAATTCAAAGCAAGCAGCATATAATTAGAACAAGCAGTAGTTGGCATCTTGCCATGGATTCATTCAGATGGACCCATGTCAGGTGATGAAACCCAGAACCTTCTGGCTTTCAGACAGCCTTGCATCCTTCAAAACATACTACAGTTCGTCCTCACTAGACTCAACCCATCACGTGACACAGGATCTAATGTGCTCACTAACACGTGTGATGTATGTGTATGTGTGTATTTGTGTGTACTGACAACATGTGTTGGAGTGGCGTTGGTGAAGAACTGACACATTGATGGAAAGCAAGCAAAAGAGACAGCAGGGTGCTCATAAAGCCTTCTGTTGTTGATAGATATAAAGCTGGGAGCAAGAGGTAAAGAGTGAATATCAGTGTAGAGTCACATCAGTGTAGTCTCAATGGAACCAGCGGGACATTAAAGGAGCAGTGTGTAATTATTGGCAGAGGGGGCAGTGCGGAGTCAGTCATAAGGAAATACTCCTGGCCAAAACATACTTTCACCCACAGATTTAATAATGTCTAACGAACAAAGTGGGTCATATATTTAGTGAAATACAACCTGATGAGTGTTTGTCCTTTCTCGTGAGGTATGCTAATAGGTGTCACATTAGTGCTGTCTGGCAGTGCCAAGGAGTGGTGTTGTACAGCGATATCTCAAGCTGCTTAAAGATCAAAGGAAGTTGTTGGGCTGTTTTCACCTCTTTAGCATGCTTGTTCTATCTCTGTTTTTCTATCCGCACGTAACCCCTGCGTCTCCCTGTATACATTTAACGTGTGTGTGTGTGTGCGTGTGCGTGTGTGTGTGGGTGTACATATGTGCGTGCTGCAGCTATTCCTGGTTGGAGCAAAGGCCTGTTCAAAGTGCCGTTGTGAGTCCCTGGGGATGATGTACTGTATGCCCCCCTTAAGCTCTTTGGCTGTGTCTGCAGGCACGCTCAACGGAGAGCTTATTCTCTGGTGGCACCGTCCCCTTTGACTTTCAGAGTTTTGGGTGTAAATGAACACAGGGTGTACTGTACTTCTACTGCAGCTCAACTAGAACAGCAGTTCTCAAACCTTTTAAACCCCAAAAATCTGTGGTATTTAGCTCCCCCCATATATGTAGTCAGACAAAGAGACCGAGATAGTTATTACAATTACACTGTAAAATATACCATAAACCCAAATAATTTCATAAAAATACAATATAATAAAACATTTTGTAAACATAAAAATAAAATATATATATATATATATATATATATTTTTTTTTTTTTTTTTATATTTCAATTATATCACCTCAAAAACCAAATGCGTCCCCTTAAG
>JAOEHI010053830.1:0-14737 GCA_025447815.1 Percopsis transmontana | reverse complement strand
TCATTAGTTGTCAGTTATAATCATCTAAATTAAAAGGAATAAACCCTTGAAATATATCAGTCTGTGTGGAATGAATGAATACATTATACAAGTTTCACTTTTTGAATGGAATTACTGAAATAAATAAACTTTTTGATAATATTCTAAATTATATGACCAGCACCTGTATATGCATGCCAGTAAACTTAGATGTGAATTAGACTACCTTTTAGAACCAATCACTGCAGGAATCCAGGTCATTTTAAAGGGTTTGCAGACTTTCTTACAACTGTACACATATATTTGAATATGTAGAAATTTGGAGATCACACGCGCGCGCGCACACACCCACACACACACACACACACACACACACACGTAGTAGGGAGTGGCTTTGGGGGGTAACATCATTTTAAAACTCTTGAACACGCTGTTATGCGCATTTCTCGCACTCCCATCATGCCGGTAATACTACTCAGCGCTAAAAACTTTTCCTCAGTGATTTAGATTTGGAATAGCATCAAACAAGAAAGAGAGACAAGGACAAGATACCTACCAGAATCCACCTCATGCCAGCGGACTTCCGGTTCCCGCGCAGCAGCGGGCACACGCCGCTAAGAACGCGGAACGCGGACGCGGTCCCGCAGTGAAGATTCAATAACAATAGGTTCATGGTGCGGACGGTGCGTGCATCAGACGGGGAAAAGTAACCACTCGGAACCCGGCAGCATGCGGGTCCTGTTGAGCGTGCTCTATCCCGTGGTTTCACTTATATTCTTCGGATTATATCCGTCCATGGTGAGTTACGATAATTATAATTATCTCCCACTTTCTTTTGCATGGACTGATCTGTGTCTTGTGTCTAAATGTGACGATTCATGAGCCAATACATGTTTGAGTGACTACGCATGTAGACTGCACATTCTTCCGTTTTTTCCTGGGGGAATTATTATTAGCAGTATTGTGTGGGACAAACATAATAAAGAATAACAGTTTTATTCTTTACAAGTTTTACATTTTTACATTTCAATGTTACTGCGGAATACAGGATATTGAAACCCTGACAGCAGGTATAAAGATTTTGAGCATATTGGCTTGTTATAGCATATGTAAATTCTTATTTACATATAATTAAAATAATTCAGTTAATTTGAGTGGAAACAATTTTGTCCTTGTGACATTGTCCTACGACATGGATATATATGCTACGAGATAAATGTGTACGCATTATATATAAGTCCTACAATTGTTTTTTTTTTTCTGGGAGGTTAAAAAAATAACCATGCCAACACTTTTACTAGTCATCGATAAATCAACGCGTTGCCCAAGTGTGTATGTCTGCGTGCGCGCATGCATTTGGTCTTTTTCCATGGGTGTGCGTGGAGCTGTCCTCTCCCTGGTTCTGAATTCTGACTAGATTGACCTAGGGTGGTGAAGGCTACTGTAAGTAATATTCTGTATGAAAAACTGCTCAGAAAAATCATATTAAAGGAATAAAGAGAAACGCTTTGAAGGGCATAGAAAGCAGTAACTATGTAACTCCCTGCTGTTTGTTCTTTCATCAAAATACAGATAACGCTTCATTCCCACTATTTAGTATAACCTACAGTCTTTAAGTATTAGGGTAGTTTTACAGGCTCCAAGTGTCTTATATGGTATACTTAATAAATTTACTTAATTTTTTCTGTATTATTTTAGAATTGGTTAGGCTTGAATCTGGCGTATTTAATTTTAAGTTCAGTTTATTGAAAGTATTTCAGTTTACATGAATTCATGACTTTTTAGATTTAGATTTGTATATGGATTCAGTTTTGAGCATTTAGATTTAGAACAACTTTTACACTGCTTTTAGGCCACAAAGCTGATTAATTTTCAAGTGACGCAGTGTGTTTTGGTATTCTACTGTCCACAGTTGATCTCAGATCTCAGATATTTAAATATTTACTTAGTAGCATTTCCCCATATGCCAGATAGGTAATTGCCCAACACTATGGCATGCCAACATATTGATGGCAGGAGAAATATAGTTGTGTTCTGGTGAGTTCATGCCTGTGTATGTCCGTAAACAGACACAACACACATAAACATAACAAGATAGATTTCAGTGCATTATTTGGAATTAAAAGGATTTGAATTCAAGTTAATTTGGTGGTGTCTTGGCTACATTTTGGCCACTAGGAGGCCAAATACATACTAGCAATACTCAAAAAAACAAACAAACAAAAAAGTATACATGAATGAAAACGTACAAATAACATGCACATACACCAAATTCGTTTGGATCCAAGCACAGTGCTGCACAAATCTACTTGGAAATAGTTATTTTTAAGAGAAAGGTTTTATGACTATTAAATGCAAAACACTGCTCAGGTATCATGCATATTTGTTTACACTAAATCTGGAATTACTCAATGACCTCATAACCTCATGTTACAATGCACATACATACCATGCATAGCAGATCACGTGGCATGTATGCGTGTGTAAAATCTATGATTCTATTAATTTAATTATATACACTAAACTAAACTGTAATAAGTAGTAATTCATTCCTGGAAATCGGTTGATAAGACCAAAAAGGCAAATTAGAACTCTTTGAAATTATATACGTATAAAACAATGTACTACAATCTACTTTCCACACCATACAATTGCCCCTTGATAAACTGGCTTGGTTGTCTGAAAATTTAAATTTTTAGTATGGCTGTTAATATTTATTTTTTATTTTTTTTCAAAATCGCTAGTATTTGTCCATTTAAACACGTCTTGAAGAAGTTTACATTGATTTCCATGAGCCAAATGTAAGGCCATGTGAAGTGGCATCCAATAGATTTAATTTGTTAAGCATATGTGTAGAGTTTCACTCATATTGCAGTACAATTGGCTGCTTTAGCTTTGTGCCAGAGCCAACTGAATGAAAACTGATGCAAATCTTGGTGCTATTTGCACAAGCTTTCAGGCAAACCCTCAATGATGTGTCTGGGCATCGTATCGTTCCTACAGTCCATCAATTTTCATGAGTCGTTCCTTGTTAGCTATTAAACGTGTCCCAAATAAATAAAATAAAATAATCCATAATATTTTGTACTATTTGAAAGACGGCGGAAACAATTTCCGCACAACAGTAGAATTGTAATAAAAAAAAACAGGACTAATCACCAAGAGGAGTAAAAACACTCTAGAAACAGTATTGTACTGTACTGCATTGAGATATTTACACATCATTTTTCAATATACTATCAAGTAGTATATTAAGACATTGTAGAGAGTCAATCCATAGCTATTGTAGTTCATGATATAAAAATCCTCGTGCATGTGTTAAATACATTAGACTAGACACTATCCAGCTCCCTATGAACTATGTGAATTAGGTGTAGCGAAGATGTTTCTATTTTCTAAAAAAGCTTTGAACCATATCTGTGTCATTTGTGGTTTCTGTGATAATGAGCTTTGTTTCATACAAGTGGAGAGGAAAATAGGTCTTATCCTATTCCTTTAACAAATGTGACCAGGTTTTCAAGTGTTGGGGACGTGTTAGAAACATCAAGAGAATGTTCTACCATTGGTAACCCACCAGACGTAACGCTGCTAATAATTTATAGTAATAGTGACTAGACTTTCTTTGATGTTATATTATTTTCAGCGCTCAAAGGGTTGTCAGCAGAGATGACTGTTTTCTCCCACATAAGTCAGAACCTTGTTCAACCTATACTAGCCTTTATTTTAACGACATACAGTGCAGTGGAACAATACAGAAGGCCTTTTACACTGTATGGATTTGTACCCATTTTGCTATTTGGTTTCTCACGCAACTTTAGAGGGGTGGTCACAGTTGTGGTGTTTTGACAATGGATTCCCAGGTAATCGGTACATACATACATTATCGGACAGCCGTGCTAAAATGCCAAACAAACGTGATTTGCAGGGTACACTCAAAAAACTGGTATGCTGTAAAAAAATAAATCCCTGACAGTGTGGAGTGGAGGTAATAAATATGTTGTTGTAATATGCAATATTTTCTTTCAGCTGGACAGAACACAGTTAAGGAAACATAATAAATAAATAAATAAATAAACAAACAACAATAAGAAACCTTGTTTTTACACTAACTGCACATTTTCTACTCATTCATTTCTGTATTGCCATATTTAAGTGCTTTATTGTTGACTGTTTCTGTGGCTTCACTGTAACTCATTGATTTGTCCAGGATCTGATTGGATATTGTCCCAAAACCCTGTCTCTTGTCTTAGGAAGGGGGAAAAGAATCAGTCAAGAAGACTTTAGCTGTAACACACAGAAGGTACTGAGCTTAATCAAATTAAACACAGGCTAAGTCCATCTCTGGGGCCCTATGCTAAGCCAGCTGTCCCGTCATGGTCCTCCAATCAGGAGTGGTAGAGCCATCGCTGTGGCTACTGGCCAGGTTCTATTTTGTGTAGTCTGAGACAATTCATGCAATTCACCATTTAATTTATGACTTTATTAGTCCAACTTTATTGTGTGGGTTGCAATGCTCTCTACCCCTCCCCCTGCAGCACTCGCATCTTTTCTACCCCCCCCCCCCCTCCTGCTGATGTTGAAGATTATTACTTTAGCATTTCTGCACAGGGAGGAATGAAAAATGCCAACTCTAATGATGCGTCAGCACAAATAAAGTAAACAGCTCAGCCACAGGACTGCCAACAAAGTCATTTGTTTTGATGCTCAACATTTTAAGTTTTAAAGAGGGAAAGGCTTGTCAGAGCTACTAGACCGGAAATAAAGAAACCGATGATATACTGTATGTGAATCATTTGTAAGAGCAGCACAGTAGATATATTTTTTGCTGGGACTGTAATGGGATTTTTTTCAGTTACTTTGAGTATGCAGTTTGAAGTGAGTGGGTTAATCACCTTTTGAAAATAAATAATATAGAAGCTTATTTTTTGTCAGGCAAGTAAACTCTTTAGGCTGATTACAGAAAAGCGAAGACATCCTGACTTAATAAACATGACAGGCAAATGACAAATGTACAGTTAACTACGAACGGCGCACTCAGTTTACGCACTTAATAAATGAAAATGTCAATTTTTCTAGGGCATACAGATTCCCATTCTCCAGACATGTCATATGAGGCATATATTTCATGTTAATAATAATAATTAAGAAATACTTTAACCTCCTTGCCACTTTTAGGCGATTATTGTCACTTTTTAGAAATTGTGCTAGCTCGTTTTTTCCCCGTGCTTTATATTCTCCTCTGGGTGAGTGCGAGTCAACTATTAATATTCTAAGAGTAATTACTGTCGGCGGATGATGTTGTGTAGGTACCAGGGGCATAGCTACTGCCCTCTCCCTCGGTTCCCCATGTAATTATTGTAATTGCAACATTTGCTGTTGTTGCGTGTCAAGCTCGTATCATTGCATAATTGCCAAAAGACTGGACCTAGTAGAGAACCTAAGTTAGTATGGTCTCAATAGATTTGCCACCTGCCTCAAGACATGATTATTGGCTATGCTTGTTCATTTCCAACTGGCAGAGATAAATTATAATATCCTTTGTTTCATCTGCATTGAGGGGCAGATGTGAATCAAAGCTGAAGTGCTATACCGTGGTCTGGCATTAATTAGAGTTTAATTGCAGTAGCTAATAAATAACTTTCACTGACCTTCATAAAAAAAAAAACTCGCAACCTTTTTAGATTTGTGATTTCAGAACATTATTCCGGACTCCTGGAACATTTTCGTTTGCCAATAATGAACAGATTTAAAAGAATAGGCATAGTTAATTTTTTAAAATCCTCCTGTTTTATGCTACGTATTATGCATGATACCTGAGAAGAATATGCATTTTTATAAGCATTAAAAGCTGCACTGCCATTTGAACAAAATGTATATCTTAGGCATGCAGCGAACATGTTGTGGACTCGTCATGACCCCCAGCTGTGGCCAATAATTCCACCCCCCGCTTTAACATACCGAGAGATGCGATTAGGTCAAAGCATTGTCAAAGCTACTTTGTTCACATACATATAAGCGTATATGCCATCCAGTGATGCCTCATTATCGTCCATCCATGGGGCTTATGATTGATGCATTGTCTCGTCAAACCAGAAGTCTCATTGTAGCACAGAACGTGAGGCATTACAAGGGATGAACGAGATAGGATAGAATGTCTAGGGCACAATCTGCCCGGCTCCTGCAGGATTATCTATTCCATCTTCTGTTCACCAGGGTCAAAAGAGACAGAACGGTGGCACGCCTCTTGGAAATGAATCTCCCCACACACCTTCCATCACAGTCACATCAGAGAGCAGATGAGCTTCTCTCTGCCTCTACTTCTTTTTGCTGCTCAGTTAGTCTATGGAATAGGTGCCATTTTCTCACAGCATTTAACCGCAGCTGCCTTTTTTGGCGCGCATGATTGCTATTGTTGCTGGTTTAAGCCACCGCCATTCATCAGTGCTGACTTAGATGTCTGGATCAGTCCAGTCACAGTGTTGGGTGCACACTCCAGTACCCCATCTCCTGCCATTAGAGCAGACAGGCTAACTCTTTTATGAAGCGTCGTCATCATTTATAGCACTGACACATGCGCTTTGATTCACCGGCCTCTGATTGTCTGGGTGCTTTACATTTGGACAGTTTGATATATGGCTGGTGGGAAATCATCTGTTTAAGGGTCTTACTTGTTGCCAGCAACATCACTGAGAGAATGAATACCCTACGTTGCCAGTTTATGTATTTACCTGATGTGCCTTGCCTACTGAACCACGTGATCAAAACAGTGGCACAAAACAAATCAAATGCTGGAAAAAAATAACCCATAACACAAATTTTATAAAGGCAGTATCTGTTCCAAACCAATATGTAATTTGTTAATATTTATTATTTTGTCTATTGCTTGCTAGTATCTGAATATCAGTGACCTGAAAGCAATGGGCACCTACAAATTTGTGAAAGTTTGCTTACAGGAAAGGACATGTAGGCCAACTCTGGGGCTTTAACCCACGACCTTCCGGCTTGGAGTCCAACACACAGACCACTAGACTATCCTGCCCCCAAGCATTATCAAGCACTAATTCTGCTCAGGTATTATGTATATATGCACTACATATTCACATTTGCATTTACGATTACAGCATTTAGCAGACACTTTTGTCCAAAGTGACTTACAATCAGTACATTTGTCAACAGTTAAACTTGTTAACCATGAGCTCTTGCAAGCAAACATTCTCCTAGAATAAGGACAGCATTATGTCATCATGGTTACTTCACTTATGCATTTTCAGTGTATATTTCTCAATATGTTCCTATGCAAATAATTATTCAATCCATAGAAAGTAATTAGCTATCTTAATTTCTAGCCCTTGTTGCGACAGAGGTGCCAGCCTACCAGCCGAGGTGGTAGATTGTAGTGTTTTGGTTGGGGCTTGGAGGTATAGAGGGGCCGTTGTAGGCCAACACCAGTGTCATGAATCTGATGCGGGCTGAGTTAGGGAGCCAGTGAAGGTTTCAGAAGAGGGGGGTTACATGGGATAACTTTGGTTGGTTGAATACCAGACCGGTATTCAGTCGTCTAGACGTGATATTTCTACAGCTTCGACCCGGAGTTGTGCCGCTTCTTTTGTAAGGAACAGCCTTATCATTCTGATGTTGTAGAGGGAGAATGTGCAGGCTCGGGTCGTTACAGCAGTGTTAACCACACAGGACGGTTGATTGCCCAGGACAACTCAGAGACTCTTTGCAGTTGGAGAGGAGGACACGGTGGAGTTCTCAAGGGTAATGGATAGGTCCACTTGAGGACATATACACTTAGACACTATCCCTTTAAGTGCCAAAGAAAATGTTTTGAACACTAAAATGTAAGATATTTTGGTTCGACTGAAATTTTGGTGAAAGGATTTTATTGCGTTCCTATACTTAACACAAATCTTACTTAAAAGTAATTGTCGCTATCAACCTTCTGTTTTGGATAGCAACTTCACACCTGTGAGGTGCACTGAAAATTGTCAGTCTCACTGAAGGAGCATAGCAAATACACTTAAGTAGACTAGATCAAGGAATAAATGTCCCACCTGGATGGTTAAAGATTTACATGTTGCAGGTGGCCAAATGAGTTTTATGCAACAAATCTCCAAATCAACATGCATTTAGTGTCTGAGCAACCAAATTGTCCTAATGTGTTCTCATGTTGCAAAAAGTCCTCATGTTGCTTTTTTCACACTTTCTGCTTGCTCGTGTCTTTGACAAATCAAAACTACACTTCCCATATCACATGAAGTGCTCATTGAACCTGTGCTTGTGGTGTCATTTTTGCGTACTTATCGCTAACAAAGCATTTCTTCAATATTTATTTATTAACTGTCAATTATACTTCCCCAGTATGAAATTGCAGAGAAAGGATTTTATCAATATGTCAATACCGATAATTAATATTTTATTTACTTCAGAGACACCCTTGGTTCTATAGAGGTAGGTTTACAGTATATTGACTAATTAATTTGGCTTTAAGATAACTAATTGCTGTTTTGGATTGGTTTGTTTTTAATTGACTTTCCATTGACTGAGTATAGGTTTCTTTAGGTCTTTTACCAGGTTCTTCCATTTATAATAGAGTTCATCCCATCCCACACAAAGGCCCTTTCTCAGGTTTAAGTGCAAGATTGAAGCTAGTATTATTACAATGTAGCTATGTAGAGAAACTTAATGCCAGGTTTTTCATTTTCAAGGGCATCAATTAATTTCTCACCTTAAAATTACATCCTTTTTAATTAGTAAATCTTAAAGGTCCATTACATGTACAGAATTTAGCAGACGCTTTTATCCAAAGCAACTTACAAGTACATTTGTCAATAGCTGAATAGGTCAGATACCAGTTATCGTAAGCAAAACAACATTCTGTTAGAATAATGACAGCAACATGTCGTCAGGGCTAAGCTAGTTATACATTTTCAAACATAAAGTACATTACCTACAGTATTAACATATCATTCAATCCTCAAAATAATTGCTAACAAACTAAATACCAGCAAAGAGCTAAATTTTCTAAAAGCTGATCTAATTACAAAAAAAAATAGAATAGAGGTGGAAGATAAGGGATCGTAATAGAGAATTTCAGTTAGTGAGAGTGTTATGAGGTAGAGAGGTCAGTGGCCGAGGTACCAAGGTGGATTCTGAAGAGGTGGGTCTTAAGTCTCTTGCGGCAGATGAGTAATGACTCTGCTGTCCTGACTGCTGCCGGAAGCTCATTCCACCCCACCCTAGACGCATCCACAGCCCAGAGCTACAGGCCAGTATCTCTCTGTGACACACAACCTCTGTCCACACGGTAGTGTCTCGGGTTACACGTGCCTCGCATGCATTCATTCCAATAGGTTTACGAATGACACAGGACTTCACACTGCCTGGTGTAGTAACGTAACCAAACGAGATATAGCCTGCGCCCGGGTCTTCCAGCCTCCTGGCTTGCTGGCCTCTCTCCCAGAGGGTCTGGCCCGCGCCTCTTTTCTATGGAGACAGGTGATTCATAATCGCCCACACCTGTCCCCACTCCCCAAGACCCGTAAACCACACCTCCAGACATTCCTCCCACACACACACGCACACACAGAGCTAAACCACACACACACCCCCACTCTCCTTCCATCACCCTAAAGAACACTGCCGTGCCAACCAACTGTCCTGCGCAGTTCATTTATTTACTTCAGTTGATTTATGATATTGATATTAAGGGCTCTAGTTTCCGGGTGGCCGGCAGTAGCGCTAACGCAGATATAATGACAATTTCGTTGGACGCAAGGTGGTTTCTCTCTCGCCTGGACACGTTCGCTAATTCCCCGGCGTGCCACGTTTGCTAATTCCCTGGCGAAATGTGCGTGGGGGCGCAGCGGAGGGTGTGTCTGTCAAAATCAGGTGGCACAGTGCTAGCTTGGTGTCAAATAAAACCAAATATTGTGCTAGCATCTCCGCCTGGTCAGACCATGTATTAGCACAGACGCAGGTGTTGTGTGTGGTAGTGTCCGGGCTTTAGGAGAAGGTGCACTAAGCACATACTGTGCTTAGTGCACCTATCCAAAATCACACACGCCACCTTTGTGTATGTCATGTGATTATGTTATTTTGTCAATAATTGATAATAACTGTCCTTAACCTTTTTAATCACAACACAAAATAGATGCATGTGTATCATGGTGGTTTATTAGATGTGCCATATTTGTGCACTTGGTGAATGTGCTCTTCCTGAATAAGGACATGATTATTGATAGTATCCTCCCGGGAGAAGCTTCTCTGCCGGTCCGTTTACTGCGAAATTGGTCTAAATTCATATTTGTTTTTATCTGACAACATTTGAGATGGTTGTTTGAAGCCGGGACAAGACACTAGCCGTTTGTTGTGACATTGCTGCAGGTAACGTGGAGCGAATCACAGCCCTGGTCCACCACCATGTCCCGGAGGCACGTCTCATTGAGGTCATCGGCCAGGAGCTCACCTACCTGCTGCCTAACAGGGACTTCCAGCCGAGGGCGTACGCCAGCCTGTTCAGAGAGCTGGAGGAAACCCTGTCTGAACATGGCCTGAGTAGCTTTGGGGTGTCAGACACCTCGCTGGAAGAGGTGAGTAGATGGGGGTTTGTTATGAATAATAAACATAGAGTTAATGTATTACTTTTCATTTACACAGTCAAACAACAGGCCCCCGGGCGCTTGGCTGTGGTACATATCAAATAATGATAAATACTAATTATCATTAATAATAATGATCCGTTTTTCTTGCAGATTTTCCTGAAGGTGACGGCGGAGGGGAACGGGACAAAACGCAGATGCACACAAGGTAACGAAGAGAAAGTCCCTCTGCCCTGGTTATGCTGTGTTCCCAGATCTCACTGTTCTGGCCTCTGTTGTCATTCAGAACCCATTTACACATGTGTTCTTTATCCCTCTGTTGCCTCGCTAACCCTCCCAGACCCGAGAATGTGGCACCTAATTTCACGTGCCAGTCTCTTTGGAGACAACAGAGTGGCAATTCGTATGGAACCACCTAAAGGTGACAAGTAGCTGCTGGCTTTCAGGATGTGGAAAAGCCACATAACTGCAAGTTAGGCCTTATTTATTAGCATTAGCTATTATTATGAAGCAATTTAGCAAGCTGTCAATTTCAGTTTTCAATTTAAAAAATTTAAACATTCTTTGTATTAGCATCAGTAATCAGACGCAGTACTGCTAAAACAGCACAGCTGTCATTCATCCTCCATGCTTGACCTGCTTGCTGGCCTCATTAGTTCAGAACATTTCCCGCACCTGCCTACTTATCCTCAGTGCTTTATTTCAGAGAAAGACAGTGATTCCTACGCCAATGGCCGGGGCCCATGTGATGTCCCAGATGGGAACTCTGGCCGGGGGTCCTACCAGGTCAAGGGTTCGTCTCTGATCGTCAAACAGCTGTTTGCCCTGTTGATCAAAAGGTTCCACCATGCGACACGTTCACACAAAGACTTCTTTGCCCAGGTAATCATGGCAGCCAGGTGTAAAATAGGACCAGGCATTTAGTCAGAGTGGCATGGAATCTTTTGCACTTTAAAATAATTATCGCCATCATGCATCGTCATCAGCATGAAACATGATTAGCATTATATTAATTTCTATCAATATGTTAATATCAGTTTTAAGATAAGAGTATATTTAGTTTTTCCTAAAGATATCAAGACTGCAGCCTTGGGCATGTTAAAACCTAATGTTTTACAGTGTAAAACACAGTAATACTTAATTAGGACTACATGCAGGTGTTCTTATGTTCAATGCCATTTGTCATGTTTTCAAATCCATCTCTTCAAGATTATACTGCCGGCTAGCTTTGTGTTCCTGGCTTTGACGTTCACGTTGATCGTGCCGCCCTTCGGAGAGTACCCAAGTCTGACCCTCAGCCCCTGGATGTATGGGCGACAGTTTACCTTCTTTAGGTGGGCGCTGGCTACCACCTCGCATCATATAACTCACATCTACTGTGGAGACTATAGCAGTCTCATAGAATCCCTCCAATACTTTCCTTCATATCAATCACATGATTGTGAATATATTAACATAAATGCTTTGATTCATTTATTTTTTCTGTCGCAGCAACGAGCGTCCGATGGATGCTCAGATGAGGTACTTTGGTGAGGTGTTGCTGAATAAGCCTGGCTTTGGAACTCGCTGCATGGTGGACGAACCGCTGGAGTGAGTAGATTATGTATGAGTGAGTGGAATGTAGAAGGGAGCCGGCCTTACAAAAATAGGAACGTAGGCAGGTGAGCTGATTACCCAACAGATTTCTCCGATACATTTAAGCCAAATTTGCGCTGAGATGCTCGTACTCCTCTCTACTCCCCGTAAAGTTCTCCTTTTAGAGAACGGTATGTTCTCTGCCCCTATGCCTACAGCCACGTGCAAAGTTGTGTTTTACACAGTGAGTCAAGTAATGTACCAGAACTAGCTAGCGTGTACAGCACAAGCCTAAATCAGCCCATTCACCACATGAATCTATGTCCCCCCTTGGTAGAGACTTCCCATGTAACAACATAACCACCGAATGGGAGATGCCCCTGGTTAACCCCGCCCTCATAGAGATGCTGGCAGGCCCAGAGTTCAGTTCGCTCAAGCCCTCTCCTGACTGCCAGTGCAGCACGCCCAAGAAACTCACCATGCTCCCAGAGTGCCCAGATGGTGCTGGCGGGCTACCGCCTCCTCAGGTACAGTAGGACTGGTGGGAGGACCTGTAGTGGTGTAGCAACACAATCGGTAGTAAGCCCATACCTTCTCAACCCCACTGGTGTTGGAAGGGATTTTAACTGATTATACCTCTTGACATGTTCACATTGGTCAGAGGTCAGCAAAGTGCATCTACTTAAAAGAACCCATCATTAAGATGTCAGCTGTTCCGCTCTAACAGCTACAACAAAACTGACAAAGGGAGCTGTCAATCAAGTGGCTATGTAAATGCCCATACAGCCATACAGTCCTGAGACAAGGTCTAATAATAATAAGCCACACATAAGCACCTGTGTGAGTGGACAGAGGCGTAATACATACATACAGAGGCGTAATACATACATATATTAAGTAAAGTATAACAATCAAACGTGATGTTTCCTGCATTAGAGGATCCAGTCGACAGGAGACGTTCTCATAGACTTGACAGGCAGGAATATTTCTGATTACCTGGTGAAAACCTACCCCCGTCTTATCAGAAGCAGGTACCCTGTCAACAAAAGTGATACTTGACAGATATATTGACAGGTTTACTAGCTAGTGTTCTAGCTTTAAACGTGCTCTCTCTTTTCTTCTTTTTCAAGTTTGAAGAGCAAGTATTGGGTGAACGAACAAAGGTAATTTATACATTTAACTGCTTTATTATTTAATTCCATTTAAACTCACCAACCATGGTGTTAGCATTAAATAAAATACATACAATGTACAGATTTTGTAATATGCGTACTACAAACACAACAAATGTAGATGGTGCAATACTCCCTCTGCTGGTCATAAGGAGTGAGTACATGGCCAGCCTGTATGACTGCAGTATTGCAGTATTTTAGATGGTTCCTCTCTGGCATCCAGGTATGGAGGTATATCAGTAGGAGCACAGCTTCCAGTCTTAGCAGTGGAGGCCAAGACCATCCAGGATGTTGCAGCTCAGATGGGAAGGTTGCTCAACATTACCGGGGTACGGGTGTGTGTGTGTGTGTGTGTTTCAATTTTTTTTGTTTTATGTACAGTAGGTATGCACGCAATGTTGAGACAAACATGAAACTTCACGCAACACTTAGAAAATCATGTACATACCAGGAATAAAAAAACAGTTATAGCTTAACTCAAAGTCTAAACTAAACACTGCTAGTGAAACGGTAGGAATTTCCACCTGAACCAAGGAGCCGAGGTACCTAAATAAAGTACACACATTAAAAAGGTACAATAATGCAGTTATTGTACTTTTGAAACCGATGTGGCTATAGTGGGAGGGATATGAGCTTATGAAGGACTAGAGAGTTTCAAACCAAAACAACACTGGTTTCAACCACAAGGAGAATTCCAGAAACAAACGGATGAGTGTGCCTTTAAAGAGGAAAAAGACTTGACTTCGGCCACTTGACCGTGGCCGAAGCCAATGCAGAGATTTAGTATCTTTTTAATATTGAAATTTCCAATCTTTTTAAAATATATTTTTGTTATTTCCGCCAATGGGCAAGTAACATTGATATCCTTGTAACCTATACCTTGTAATTGGCCCGATCAGCGCGCACAGGCCCATGCACGCTCTGTGCCTCCCTTCCCCATTGCTCACCTGGGGATGATTAGCCCTACAGATGTGCCCCCTTTGGGTTTGATTAGGGGACTATTTAAGTTTCGCCAACAGCACAAGGTGTTGTTGGTCATTGTTTGGCTTAGTCGCCCTGTACGTTTGTGTTGTTCATTAAAAGTACGCTTCACACGTTCAACTGCTATTCAGCCTGTGTGTTTTCCTCTGGCTCGCGCTTGCTCTCGCTCACCCCACACGAACCGTTACAGTAATGGGTCCTTTACATCTTGTTTGCAGGGTGTGTACTCCAAACGAACACTGAAGGACATAGGACATTTTCTCAGATACATGGAGACAGGAAACAATGTCAAGGCAAGTCTAACAATGTTAAAGAGGCCCAAAATTAGGCCTCGCCTGCCCTTCAGAACTACAGGTGCTGGTCATATAATTAGAATATCATAAAAAAGTTGATTTATTTCAGTAATTCCATTCAAAAAGTGAAACT
>JAOEHI010053829.1:0-14737 GCA_025447815.1 Percopsis transmontana | reverse complement strand
TGGATCATTGGTGACAGCTATGTCCGGCGTGGTTCCCAGAGAGCTGCAGAGACCATGGGAAACTACCTCAGTATACCAGGCATCCGTGTATGTTGGTTTGACTGCGCAAATAGGCAAGCATTCGTGACTGCCTGAACGAACTGTTACCTGCCACATGCCAAAGCTGCGCAGACGCAGTAGCTGGTTACTCAGCGTAAGCAAATGTCGCTATACCGACGGGCCTGACCAAGGCAGAGAACCACGTGGGCCACCTCAACGCCTAACATGCCAGGCAGCGGATCGGACCCCGCCTTGCCCTCTGGACGCTGGAACGCTGTGACGTCACCAAACAGCCATTGCCTACTCTGATTGTCCCCTGCAGTCCCACATGCAATCCGTAAGCAATTCATAATGCTGTATATGGGCTGGAGCGATACAGATTCTAAATTCCTATAATCCTATCTCTTTCTTCTTTTTCCTTCAGCTATTCCCCCTTAGTATAGAAGGTTTAGTTAGTTCAATAGATTATTCAGGCATTAATATTAGACCTGCCTAAGCATTTTAAAGGCTGCGTTACTGTCTGATATTAATCAATTTGATCAATATGATCAATCAATATGTGTGGTTTATTGAAACCACACATATTGTGTTACCTTATGTGTTACCTTATGTTATTTACCCATATATTGTTAAATGTAGATTTAGTGTGTGTTTTGTCAATGTGTGTCTAATAAATGTATTATTGTGTTAACTATTATTTCTTTGCTGTGCATACTAGATTAATAGTTCTTCCTCTGGTGATGTAACATCCAGCCATGCCGCCCTCCCCCGGATAGGCTCGCCGGAGTACTAACCACCGGCCACCATTCTCCGGCCGTCCACTTAATCTAACGCACCCTTTTCTCACCAGCGCACCTGTGGGCAATTTCCCCTCATCTGCTCCCCTTTATCTCCGGGAGAGCAGGTGAGGGGAATTGTCAGTTATTTGTTTTGCCACACGCCTATGTGCTTTGTGTTACGTAAATTAAACTTTAAGAGCTCACGCTCTGTTTTCGCCTCTACGTCCTGGTCTCCGTGTCTCTGCGCTTGCACTCCGACCAGCTCCTGCCAACCATTACAGGTGAGACTCACCTTTCAGATTAAATTGGAGAGATTATAAATTTTGACTGATAAAGAAAGAAATGATATGCTATCAAAATGTTGTATATTATCTTACATTTATGCTCAAACATAGTTGCCATAAGATGTAAGACGATTCCTTGTGCATTCAAGACAAGGTGGTGCCTGGAGGTTATGAATTATAAAAATTCATAAAATATAAAATATTATTTTACAACCAAAAGGTGTAGACCCCAAATTGCTACAATAATTATGCTGATACTGAAATAGGCGTCAACTCAGACAACAAGGAGCGATGAGGTATCATTAGATATTTGGCTACTTTAGAAGGCTACAGCTCTTCTGTGCATTGCTTGATTTAGTCAAGTTGAGATGACTGACAAAATGACATCTCGCCTCACACACAACAAAGAAGGTTAACTTTCTTGGTTGCAGACTACCACGAGTACGACTATTACGCATATTATTACAAAAGAATAATCCTATATTGTACCTGATGGGTGCAGAGGTGTCCCCCTCATCCCACCACTGTTTGGGGGGGCTGATGTACATGCACCACATCTCCCAATTGTAGCCATGGCCTGAGTTCTCATAGCGTTCTAGCTCGAACGTGTCATGCTTGATGTTGTCGATGGAGGGCAGGATGATTCTCGTGTAGTCCTCTTTAATTCTGGATAGAACAGGCTCGGCCCTGACACACACACACACATACACACACACACACACACACATACACACATACACACACACACAGAGTTTCCATGATTAGGTCATGTAGAAGATGCTTTTATCCAAAGCAACAAACAATAAGTACATTTACAAGTATTAAGCAGGCAGGGGTTAGCCACCTTGCTCAAGGATGCTTAAAGATAGACCAGGCATGTAAAGGATCAAACATGTACACTCATACATTCACAAACACATACGCACAAGCACAAATTTATAAATTCTCTATACTACCAACACTTAAAGACAGATGGAACTAAGGTGTCTAAAGATGTTTTCTTCTCTCTCAGCCAGTGACTCCCACCATCTTTGAGAAGTCTATAAGCCATTCTATTTGACACTCAAGGGCTCTAAAGGCCCCAGCCTGGGAAGAATAAATCTCTATGTACTTGTACTGTATGTAAATATATAGGGTAAAATACATTCTAAGCCGGGCAAGATGTTCTAATCAGTGCTACTGCTTCCAGAAAAATGTCTTTGAGATTACCTTAAAAGTGATCAAAATTCAGTTTTAGTGGAATGTGAAAGCTGAATCAACTTCTCAACAGTATATTGACTACATTTAGACTAAAATTGATAAACTAAACTATAGTAAAATTGCAATGACTATGCTTACTAACTGATTAAACTGTTAAACTCTGTAGCTTCCTTACCTCAATATTATGTCCTCGCGCAGATGTTCATCAAGAATCAATCCCTTGTTGTCTGTTTCGGTGCTGGACCGACAATGTTTTTTTTCATCCTCCATTGACTCAAAGCTGATCACCATCTCTACTGGTAGCATGTATTCTCAAGTTACTGCAGTTTGTTGTATATTTCAATAGATCCAAAATGTAAATATATCTTGAAACACTACAATAATCAGAGTTTGCAATAGTAGTAGTAGTATACATAGTTTACTACCAGTAGAGATGGAAATCAGCTTTGTAGACATGTTATGCCATGACCCCGCCTGTTCCCTGTTTTTGTCTTGTCTCTCGTCTTCCCCAGTGTCTATTGCATGTTTCCCTAGTGTGCCTACCTTGTTCCCCTGTGTTCTTCCCGGCCCCTCCCTTGCTCCGCCCTGCTTCCCCTCGTTTCCCAATCACCGCCCTCACCTGTTTCCCGTTCCCCAATCCTCCATAGTGTATTTAGTCTGTGTTCTCCCCTGTCTCGGTTCTTTGTTGATGTCTTTACCCATGCCCGAGTGTCTTTGCAGAATACATCTGTTTCCCGGTCTTTGGAGTTAACTGAGTTGTAAGCTTATTTGTTTTTTAGTTTTTGTCCTTGCCTGACTCCCTTTTGTTATCTTTGTCATCCTGGTTCTGTATTTCCCTGTTTAGTTTCACCATTAAACTCCTTAACCCCACTGCCTGCCTGCCCGTGTCTGCACCTGGGTCGAAAGCAACACAACCCCTGACATGTTAGAATTCTGTTTTTCAAAGAACAGAAGTCGATGTAAGTCCGCAAACAAATAAAGACATAATATTTATGTAGTAATGGAAGCTACATAGTATAGGGTTTCATAAAAGAATAAAATGTTTATGTAATCATACACAGTTGAGAGGGTTTAGTAACCCTAGGTTACACAAAAATGCATTGCCATAAAACCAAGTAAAGGGTTTTACCTGACAGCAACAGTATTCTTAGCACATGGTTTGAGACTGGCCTTGAAAATATCTACACATTTCTACTTTGAGGTGCTAAGCCTTTGCAGCATAATACACAGATTTACCAAACGTAAACTCACCAGGATGGGGTGAACTCTACATGTGCATCAAAGAATCCTGTCACCTCTCCACTGGCCACCTTCCAGCCCTCAATCCTGGCACGGATCAGACCTTCTCTCTTTTGGTTCCTCACAATCTTCACCAGGCCAGGGTAGCGCTTGTTCACATACTCCTCCAACGGCCCCTTCAGTTGCTCTGAGACAAAGGTACACATGTACATGTAGGCAACTAATATTGTACGAGGATAAGGGAATAAAATGTCCTGGTTTTACTCCGTGATATGGGCTGACCTTGTCATGGGACTACGGTGTGTTTCCCTGTTTGTGTGTGTGTTTTTCTGTTTCTGTCTGTCTTTCCCTAGGAAGAGTTTTAGGGGCGTGGCCAGCGCCAGGTGAGATTCCCGCACAGCTGCAGTGCATCACGTCATCAGAACTCAACTGCATTTATACCTGGGCTGAACGCTACTGCAGCGCCAGATTATTACTGTCACCAGTATGGTACATAGGCCTGAGTATTACACGAGTTTCTTGTCGTGTTTGGTTCCACGCACCCTAACCCACGTTGTGTTATTTCTAGACATTGTTCCTGACTCTCGGCTGCCTGTGTTTCCATGCTGCATTTATCTTCCCCGGGATCTCTTGTGTGTAGTGTGTTTATCAGTAGTTATGCATTATAGCCTAAACCGCCTCTCATATATACACACGCACACACACATAGAAATGCTTGTTCATAAAGTAATAAACACATTCTCCATCTTTTAATTAGTCTTAAAGATACAATCTGGCACTTTTCAATATATTTGGCGATGGTGTTTCCAGTTAATTTGGGCTGGTTAGCCACTCTCAGCTAATTAATTAGTCTCTGTGACAATGAACCACAATCACACAGAGTTCGAAACACACAAAGGGCTTAAATGGCTGTAAATCCACTGGAGGGGCATGTGGTCTGAGCAGAGGTTGAAAGAGCATCCCAGGAGGTAGAATCGTAGGGCAGCGAGAGATGGTCATCTAACTGGAGTGAGGTTGATTGTTCCAATTTTGGTACCTCAGGCCCCAACTCATCTCTCTAATTCACCGTGGTCACCAGAGAAACGGGAACCATCTCTCCATAATTTCAGATGTGGTACATCTGTTTGGGCCCGCCACTATCAGTTCACCCATCTTCATAATAACCCACTTGCCGTGTGACCACAAAGGGCCCTTTCCACTTGGCAAGTAATTTTGAGATCAAGGATGGAAGTAATACAAGCACCTTTTCTCCTGGTGAGAATTTGTGCAGTTTAGCCAGTCTGTTGTACAGCCCCTGCTGACGTTCCTGGGCAAACTTCCGGATCGTGGACTTAAGGGTTCGGTTCAGACTTTCCCTAAACTCAGTTTGGGGGTGATAAACACTGGTTCTCGCTGTAACCCCCAACAATCTCTAGAATTTGCGTAGTGTGCGTTACATAAATTGAGTACCCTGGTCAGTCAGGATTTCTTTTGTAATTCCAAGTTGGGAGATGACCGAAAACACTCTTAGCAGAGATGTTGCACAGCGGCAGTGCTTCAGATATCGCATTGCATAGTCTACGAACACTAATACCAAGTGATAGCCGTGAACACTCTGCTCAAATGGCCCGATGAGGTCCATGCCCAACCGGTCGAACGGAACCGGGAAATGGGCCTCCTCAGCCAGCAGGGGCGGCCTATACCCCGCTGAGTGGTACAGCCAGGAGGCACGCCTAGGAAGGGGGGGATACTGTAACATCCAGGCACGCCACCCTCCCCCGGACAGGCTCGCTGGCGTATTAGCCACCGGCCACCAATCTCCGACCGTCCACTAAAACTAACGCACCCTTTTCACCAGCGCACCTGTGTCCAATTACCCCTCATCTGCTCTCCTATATTATCGGGAGGGCAGGTGAGGGGAATTGTCAGTTATTGTTTGTTGCACGCTGTTGCGTGCCACTTGCTAGCCTATGTTATTTGTTACATTTAAATTAAAACTCTGAGCTTCCGCTCGCTTTTGCCTTCACCTCCTCGTCTCCGTGTCTCTCTGCGCCTGCACTCCGACCCGCTGCCTTCAACCATTACATGCCCCGTGTCTTCCTCCATGTTGCGCAGGAAAACGTGTAAATAAGTGGGTGCAGGGTTATATCGTGCGGAGATTTAAATTATTGTTCTGTAGATGGTGACTCACTAACAACAGAACAAGTAGACAAACTAAGACACAGTCGTTGTTGTATATATATTATTATTATTGTATATGTTTAACTGTATGTTTGCAATGATCTCACGAGACCTTCGTCTCAGCATGACCATTGTTCAAACACACGGAAGGACTCTCCGTTGTATGCACTGGGTGAGCAGTTTTTATAAAATTTTAAATAAAAATAAATAGCAGCCAAACACACTATTTATCCAAAACAGTTTGAGACTGCTGCTTTAAACATGCACGCAGTGGCACAGTGCACCGTCTTTCATTTCAATGAATGGCAGATGACACTGAGCGACAGTGAGCGGAAAAGCGGCTGGCGAAGTGGCTACCGTCACAATCAGTTTCTCCTCCATTTTCGATCGCCAAGAAGAGGAAGGGACGTCAGATGAACATATCTACACCACGTCACTGAACATTTGAATAAAGTTGAAGTTTGGTCAACTTCCGGTCGCCAGCCATTTTTTCGCTTACTGTTGCTCTGTGTCGCCGACATTTATTGAAATTATTTACTGTTTGTCGCTTTGTAGCTGGTTGTCGTTGGCGGTGTGAAGCCATCGTCGGAAACAACCAGAGTGTCGCGGATAAGGGTAGGAAATCACTCAGGAACTGTGTCATCGCTATTTTATTAGCTCTCTCTATGCCTCCTGTCTCTCCTCTCCCACACATCTAGACTTTTTCTTTAATTCATCCTATTCTCTCCCCACCAACACTCACACACACACACTCCCAGTTCATGTTAGTTCAATCTATTCCACCCCCCAGTCTCAATTTCATCCCTTTTTATCTTACTCGCCCTCAGCAATCCACTTTGGAACACCTCTCCTGTTGACAACCTTTTGTGGTTCTCTGCCTTATGTCCACCCAGCTACCCTGAGAAAGCCATCACAATCTGTCAGCTGAAGAAACAGCAACACTGCAATATAGACATGGACAAGCCGTTCACCAAGGAGTCAATTGTTACCTTTTCCTGTTGACATGTTTGACTCCAAGGTAAACATATTTTTCTCCCACAAGGTGTCTTTAGCATGATATACTTTAGTTGTATGTTTTTAAAGCAAGTTATATGATTAAAAGGCCCTTTTACACAAAGCGCACAAATAATCGACACTGTAGCTTAATCACCACGCCACGCTGTCAGCCTCGGGTTGAATGTGCTTCGCACGGTTTTATTTCAGCACACCCAGGGTTTAACACAGCCTCCTTAGGTAAGATAATCACTCAGGAATTACTACTGCCTGGTACACAGAATTCACACAGGACTTAACAATGCCTGGTACCTGGAATAATACATGCAGTCGCTGCCTGCTTTTGTTCCACAAGCCTCAAGGCTCGCTGGCATATCTCTGGCATAGCTCGCTTGTGTTCACTCACTGCTTAAAAAGGGAGATAGGTGATTAATAATTGCCCACACCTGTCCCCAGGTCCCGTGAACCACACCTCCAAGAGCTAAACCACGCCCACACTTCCACATACACAAAAAAGTGGGGAAAAAAGCTAAATTGTTGCGTCAAACTATTTAAGTATATAAGGAATTTTTGCTCTGGCGGTAAAAAGGACAAGACAAGATGGATTTCATCATCCAGTGACAACAAAAAAAGAACACAAATTTGGGTGCATCCAATGTGGGTGCATCCAATTTTAGAGTTCCACTGTTCAGGAGCTCAAACTTTACCACAGGTGCCTCAGGCAGTATTTCCGAATGACAGTGACCCAGTTCGATTATGCATTGGAGATGCTTGCCCCCTATGTGAGAAGACAGCGGACAAATTTCCGTGAGTCGATTGACCCGCAGCAGTGTCTAGCAGTGTGTCTCAGGTAAACAGTGTTCAGTCTATAGGCCTCGCAACAATATTAAACATATAGGCCTACCTATTATATCAGCCATTATGGGGAGGTGGACAAGTCTGTCCAGATACAGTTGATGGTGTCATCAAGGCTAGCTGAATCCTCTCCAACTATTTATGTGCTGCAGATGTTGCCAGACATCAAAAGAAGGAAGAGGAGTTTGACGCCAATGGTGAGAGCACCCTGGGCCCCATCAGAAGCCTTTGTGGGAACCGCAGTGAGAGTGCAGGATACCTTTTGCTACTTCGCCGATGGAGAAGTAGCATGGCACAATATGTTCACCATGAAATGTTTTTAATTTATATGCTCCTGTCAAATCACACAGAATAAGCATTATTATTATACATTATTACGTACTGTGTATTTGTTAAGTTTTGTTACACTATTGTTGCAGCTAATGTTGCATTCGGAGGAAAATAGTGGACGATAGAGATGAATCATCTTTAGCCGTTCTTGGCATATTTATTTCCGAGCTGCAGACACATAAGTCTCACAGTCAAGACATTTTCTACGGCAAATCAACTGGGACAAACATAATGACGCAGACACGTCCTATATAGCCTGCACCTTAGCGCTTCCCTGTGACATAAACATATACACAATACAGAACAGTACAACATTACATTACATAATATACAACTGAGGAAATATCTTAATGAACAAATTATAATGAACTTATCTTAACACCCCCAGTTGTACTCAGGTTGCAATACTCTAAGCAAAAAATAATAATAACAGAATGAATGTGGACTCCTGTCATACACATATCAATCTCCAAAAAGAGCACCTGCAAACCTCTTCAGTTTCAACTTACGTACAGGTTTGGTCATTATATCAGCAATCATGTTATCAGTAGAACAATACATCAAAATCACTCTTCCCTCATTCACAGCAGACCTGATAAAGTGGTACTATGTCAACATGTTTACACCTCCGTCTGTTTACAGGGTTTTTGGCGAGAGCGATTGTTCCCTGATGTACTACAGTCTGATGTACTATAGTTTGTGTGTACTTGTATCTATACCTCCCTAGGTATAGATACCTCTCTAGGTATAGACGCTCTAGGTATAGACACTCCTGTATGGTTGACAGTGCCATATATTCCGCCTCGCATGTGGATAGCGCAACGGTAGGTTGCTTTCTAGTCTTCCACGAGACCGGGGAGCTGTTCTAACTAAGGCTCACACAGTATCCCATAGTGCTGCGTCTGTCACTGGTATCAGCCGCCCAGTCAGTATCACTGTAGGCCTGTATACCTAGCTTCTCACTGTCGTTTCTCTTAAAACTTAATCATTTCTCTGCAAAGTATTGTGATAACCAGCAGCAGTACCTTGTTAGTGTACCTTTCCTGTGACACCTTTACAGACCCATCTGACTGACTGAAATCGATACCCAGAAAATTTTTGAGTGTATATATATATATATATATACACTCAAACATTTTCTCAAATCTTTCATTTTAAACTTTTCTGCAACTATCTCTTTCACCATTTTCAGTCCCTCTTTATTGCTTGCTGCAATGATCAAGTCATCGACCCATATGATTATGATCACCTTCCCTACTTTTGGCATAAACACAGTGGTCGGCTGGGTTTTGTGTGAACCCGTCCTCACCACCATAAAGTGATTTCTCTAGCTTATAAACTATACCCTCTTTCTCTGGATAACCCCTGGTGGATTGATGTAGATCTCATAGTCTATGGGAGCGTGTAAGTACTGTAGTTTTTACGTCCATTTGGTGCAGGAGTAAATTCTCCTGTGCTGCTTTTTGTGGCACCACCCTTATACTTGTCAGGTCTGCCGTGGGTGAAAATGTCTCCCCATAAGTCTACTCCCATTCTCTGGCTGTAACCCTTGGCCACAAACCGTGATTTGTATTTGTCTTTTCCATCTACATCAGTCTTGATAGAGTAAACCCATCTACCCCCTACTGTTTTCTTGCCTATTGGCAGTGCTGTCAGGGTAAAGGTCATGTTCTCATTTAAGGACTGGATTTTCTCATCCATGGCTTTTACCAATTCTTTTGAGTTATCTGACCCCATTGCTCCCCCAAATGTCTGTGGAATGCCACACACCGATCTGCAGCAGTAGTCTACCGTGATATGAACCCCATCACTATCACTGTCTTTGTCACGACCCGGTCCCGCCAGCAGAGGTAGACACTCTCTCTCTCTATCTCTCACGCTCTGGTTCTAATTGCAGATATGCGGGCAGGTGCGCAGACGTCTCGGCTGTGGTTAATTGATCATCACCGCAAGATTTAAGCTGGTCAGTTACAGAAGCCGATGCCAGATCGTTGACTCAACTAACGTTAGTCAAGCCTCGCTCCTTTGTAATTCTAAGACCAGTGATTCGTGTTTTTGCCCTCTTGAGTTTTGACCCTCATTCCCCGTTGTTTTCTCCTTAGTTACTTCTGCTCGCCTCCTGCCCACTATCTGCCTGCTTCCCTGGTTTCTCGTCGCCCGTTTCTGTCCCTGGATATCCGCCCGCCTAACCCTCTGGATCCTCCGCCTCTGTTGACGTCTACCGCGGACTACGACCCACGTCTGTCCCTGTTTACCCCTGAGCCTCCTCTTCTTGGTACCGTAGCCCAACTTCACGTTTTCCTGTTGGCGACCCCAGCCTGCCCCTCCACAATTCTATAGCGCTTGTCAATAAAACCTGTGAACCACCCTTCTGTTTATCGTGGTTTGTGTGCCTGCGCCTGAGTCGTACCTGCAGCCGTGACAGTCTTCAGTAATGAAGTCATCTAAGTAACTCGGTGTTCTTATTTCTCTAGTCGGATACCTCCTACTCTCGGATTCACCACTTGTCCCACTCTGTTGTGTTTAATTATGGTTACTGGACCTCGTTACTGCACCTGGACTATCCCTATGTGCACTTCTACTCCGTACACTTGGCTCTGAAACATTTTCTGTACTCCTACTGACCCCCTGTGTGATCTCACCCTCACACTGTTATAGCCATCACTTTGATCTGGCTCACCTGTCTGTGTCTGTTTTTCCACAACTTCCTTGCTCACAAACTTCACTAGCCTGTGTTTTTGTACTTTGTTCGTGTCTGGATGATACACCATGTGGCTACAGGACCTCCAAAGTCTGTGTGTACCATTTGTAAGGGAGCCTTTGCTCTGGTATCAGGGTCCCTATTTCTGGTTTGGGCAAACTTTCCCTGAATACACACCTCACATTCTTGCTTGGGTCTACCCGTTTTTCCCTTGATCTGCATACCTTCAACATTCTGCAACTTAAGAACATTGTCATAGTTACAGTGGCCTAATATCTCATGCCACGCCATGGTTATCAGGGCGTCTTTATCTTCTTTAAAGACGACCGTAGCCCCGTTCGTAGTCGCTGCCTTCACTGAGAAGATGTTTTGGGGGTACGACGGTACGAACAAAGCGTCTCTCAGCATCCCCTCCTTTGAGCGACCCCGCTGCACCGGGTCCTGTCTGCCAACTCGACACTGTGCGTTTCTGGCCTGAACGCGCAGTTGAAACTCTTGAACATGGTTATGTCTGTGATGATATGAGATGTAGCCTCCGTGTCCACCATCAGACCCTTCTCCTGGATGCTGCATGCCGGCTGCTACTGGGTGCCGGTCCCTCCGTCTCGGATCTTGAACACGTAGTCCTCGTCGGCATCTTCTGAGACTTTACTCGCACCATCTTTTTTGTCCTTACTATCCTTGTCCTTACGCCTACACGTGGCGTCTTTGTGTGTGTCACTTCTGCAAAGACTACACCATGTCTTCTGTCGACATCCTTTCGCTCGGTGGCCTTTGGCGCCACACTTAAAGCACACCATCTCTGTGTCGTCTTTGTTCCAGCTACGTACACTCGTCTTGGCGGGCCGCCGTCCGGTTTTTCCTTGGGTCTTCATCACACTGTCGCTCGACTCAGTTGCTTTTATCTTCTCTCTCTTCAAAACTACGTGGTTTAGTCTTGGATTCTGCAAACGTGATGTTATGGTCTATATGTGCCACATGTATTGCGAATGGCTTAAAACTCTCAGGCAATCCCTTTAACGCCGTCTCCTAACGTTTCGCCCGCGTTCTGCAGTGCTGTGATGGCGGTTTCTGCTCTGATGATATAGTCCATTACACTTTCGTCGTTTGCATTCTGAAGCAATGTCAACGTGGTGTACAAGTTGATTATACTTTCCCCTCCCTGCATAATACTGTCTCAATATTTCCAAATCTCTTCTTCCATTCCATTGTTGGACGCATCCCTCATAACTAATGAGAGGCTTTTGTCATCTAACAGTAAAATCAACTCTGCATATGCGTCTGCTGCTATTTAGGCTTCTGACTTCGGTTCTTCCAGCACCGTGTTCTTTAGCCCTGATAAATGAAAATGTCCCAGCATTTTGGTCTCCCATACTTAGTCTCATCTTCGTTGAATGTCAATCGAGGCAACCTGCATGTCCTTCGTTGTTCCGTCATGTTAGCTTGCTCTGTTAGCACGCGGTCCGTTGCGACTTTCTCAACGGTGAAAACCGACAAAACTTATCTTCCAAACTCCTGGGCCCATAACCTGTAAAGTTTTGTTACACTATTGTTACAGCTAACATTGCATTCGGAGGAAAAGAGTGGACGATAGAGATGAATCATCTTTAGCCGTTCTTGGCATATTTATTTCCGAGCTGCAGACACATCAGTCTCACGGTCAAGACAGCTTCAACTTCCACTACGGCAAATCAACTGGGACAAACATAATGACGCAGACGCGTCCTATATAGCCTGCACCTTAGCGCTTCCCTGTGACATAAACATAAACACAATACAGAACAGTACAGCATTACATTACATAATATACAACTGGGGACATAATGAACATATCTTAACAGTATTCAATATTTATTGTTACATTTCGTTTTGATTAACATCTGAAATAAAAAAACAAGATTTTTTAAATAATCTTGTAATTTTATTAACTCATGACTCGTGATTTCATATTTACATAATTTAAACATCAAACAGTTACTTTTAGACAGAGAGAGAGATAATCAACAATAATAAATGGTTGACGGTACCATTTATTTTTTATTTCCTACATACTGTATATAGACAATACGAATCCATGTAAGTTAGTAGTATAGCGTATCGTGTAATACTAAGTGCCAACGCAATCTCGTTAACGTTAAAGGAAAAAAATGGTAAAATGATTAACTTACTATCTTCAAATCTGAGGATTTCAACAAAACTTCTCCAAAGGTTTTCTTTTAAACTATTGTCTTTATAGCCCATTTGGCTTTTCTCAAGAGCACCTGGGGTGCTGGGAAATGTAAACAATCAGTTGTTCCACCATTGTTATGTGATGTCAGTGGTTCATTATGATTGGTCGAAGACATTTCATCACCGGGCGAAAGTCTGAAAAATCAACCTTGAAGCAAATAAAAACAAATGAAGCATTTGTGTGTGTATGGTGTCATTTAGTATAATTTAGTTTAACAGGGCCTTAAGAATAAGAGTTATACTGTCCACCCTGTACACTCAGTATACCTAGTTTTTTGGATAGCTAGACTATCTGAAAAACTAGGGATATAACCTTGCTGACTTACTGTAAGAATTTCACGTAGGCTACATATTCTGTTTCACCATTTACTGTGAACAAAATCAAAATTAAACTGGAACCAATTACTGAGTCGGTATAAACTAAAATAATCACAAACTGCATTGGAGTGCGTTCTTAGATTGTGTTCAAAAGAAAATATCCTCCCTACCTCACCACCTCATCCTACCAAACAGTGAACAATTACGTATAACCAAAACCATTACCGCGTAGACCCAGCGACACACCCACCACTTATAGTGATGAAAATAAATACCAATAAAATAAACAAGGACACTTATGGCTTCTCATATCTGAGAATAACCCAGCATCCTTTATTAAGTAATTAGGTCACTTAACTTTGTTCCATATTTAATGATTCACTAATAGAACAAGGGGAAAAACTAAGACACATGGTTAACTAAACTTATGTCGACTGTGTATGTTAGCATTTAGAAACAGACGTTTTAATTATAGTAATTATACTGACCATCGTCGCTGTTGTCATCAACCAGGATGATCTCTTTAAGCAGGTGAGCGGGCGTGTGATTGACAGCTGAGTGGATCGAGCGGAGGATCACTGACAGAGCCTCGTTGACGAAGATGAAGATGAGAGAAATCTGGGGGAGGTCTCTTGGGTAGCTGATATTCCTGCATCTGGGGCAAGGACATACTGGTAAACACACAAACAAACATGTAGAAATAAAGCATACACACCACACCTATGTGATATAGTGTAAAACCTATGTTCACAAGACTTTCTTTGGAGACCATGGGTCAAAAGGTTTGAGAACTGCTGCATTTACCAGGTTATTATACATAACACGTGGCTAGTATTCCTATCCAATGAGTGAGTTTTTTTTCCCCACACTTTTACAGAAATGCATTTACACACAAATCCATCATTAAAATAACGTACAAACATGCCTCAACTCTATGACATTTTATGTATCAATGTGACTTGCCCATATACAAGTAGGGGCCAGAAGTATTTCTCATGTGGACTTCTTTCACCACCTAACCAAGAACCCTGGGATCCTAGGTAATGCGCGTTCCGCTGCTGACATCTAGTTTACCAAGGCTGAAGGGATTTATCACGTGGGTGCGTCCTGTTCAAATAGAAACCTGTTTCCCCCCTAAATTCACAGTCTTTCTACTGCAGAAAGGTCTATTTTTACTGCAGTCTTTGTTTAAGTGGGCTACAGCTCTGATGAGGCACAACAATGCTCTAGCTAACTATAAACTACAGTATGAGTTCAAAGCAGACTCACTTCCCTGTCTTATTTCCTCGTCAAAGTTCCTTTAATCCGTAATCTCATTTGCAGAGTAAAATAAATGGATATTAAACCACATTTGCTTTACCTCTTTGTGATTCTGTGATTCTTAATATTGATATGTGCCTACTGTACTGAATGTACATGTTTTGTTCCAAACCATTCAAGATTAACCCATCTCTCGACTTCATAGCACTAATGACACTAACAATACTTATTCTATCCTCCTTTCCTTTTTATTAAAAAAAATAAAATAAAATAAAATTCTACTCTGCTAGATCAGCTCTTACAATTTTAAGCACTTCGGAATTAGCAATTATTTACGGTTTGAAGATTGT
>JAOEHI010053828.1:0-11807 GCA_025447815.1 Percopsis transmontana | reverse complement strand
TGTTTAATTGTTGTTTTTTTTTCCCCCCCCCCCCCCCCCCCAATGCATTTCTAAAGAAAGAAAATGTTGGCAGGGTGAGGGCATTAATGCCTAGTCATGTTTGTATGTTTTACAGTCTGGAATGCACACCAATACCTCTACAAACTCTTGCAGAGAATGACTTGCCAGGTTCCTGAAATTGTTAAAATGTCAGATGTTTTGGTCATTGAGTATTTTGGCTTTCAGTCAATTGCTGACTCCAGGCACCAGACATTTAGACGAGTACAGGAGTGCACACACTAAATGATTTGACTGTGAAGATTACTGACAGGGAAGATCTGCCCTCGCCACTCCGCATGACGTGTAGAAATAAACGGTACAGTCAAATCTTTATTTGAGCCTGATTCCCACTTGCCCTTGTGTGCACAGTGTTGTTGTAAGCTTGCACATGCTGTACCAACACTTTACAGCCTACATTTCCTATAAATGGTCCAGATAACCTGTACGGTGCCGTCATAGAACTGTGTTCACATCTGCATTGAACCATAAGAGTGTTTGCTAGGAAGTGATTATCGGTGGACCAGGGTTCACATGAGTGTGGGTGTTGTGTCAGAATGATTAGAACTTGAGGGAAATGTTTGTTGTTGTGGACCAAAGAAGGTAGGTGTGAAAGCACTCAAAGATGTTTACAGTTCATCTCCATAGTTTCAGTATTTAAAATCACCTGGGGAATAAATGGTTCCTTCATAGTGAAGTTGTTTTCATAAATGTTGACGCAGATGACTGTTGTTTTTTGTGAAGCAGATTTGATTTGGCATGGAGCTTTGTTAGGTCAAAATGACCTGACTTCTCTACCGCTATGACCATGTTGACCTGAAACATTGTTTACTAAAGAGGTAAGAAAGTGTATCCTGCCTGGTCTGTGTGACCTGCCTCTTGTTCTTCCACTTGCACTTTGTGTTGCTAGCTCCACGATTTGTTCCTCTCCACATATCACTCTGCATTCAAAGTCATTTGGGATGGAGGCAGTGTCGATAGGTGTCACTCAGTCATTAGCAGGCCATTTGACAACTTCAGCACACCAGAGCAAGACCCACGTGGAAATGTTTTTGATGACAGTCTTGGAGATCGCTATGTGGGCTAGTAGCATGCCTTGCAATGCTAACGCAATCTCGTTAACATTAATAAAACGGTTAACTTAACATATTCATACCCAAGGTTTGCAGCGATACTTTCCCATATGTTTTCTTCCTTTTTTATAAAAACTTTTACAGACTTCTGCAGAATATAAACGAGAGTTGTTCCGCTATTGTCATGTGACATCAATAGTTCATTATGATTGGTTCAACCCATTTACAATTTACAATTTTACAACTTTTACTTTTATCCAAAGTGACTTACAAATAATGACATTTAATGTAGGGCAGGATAGTCTAGTGGTCTAGGTGTAGGACTCCAAGCCGAAAGGTCGTGGATTACAGCCCCAGAGTTGGCCTACCTGTAAGCATGCTTGAGCAAGATGCCTAACCCCTATCTACTCCATGTAATAGCACCATGTAATTGCACCAAGTCTGCTAAATGACCTCATTGTAATTGTAATGTCTCTGCAATGGTGATTTATTCACGCACACTAAGGAGATCAATTACGTGTTTAAATAGGGTGCCAGGGTATACTGTCCATTTAGGGCCAAACAACACTCAAATTTACACTCGAATACATTCGATTTTTGTAGTTTCTTTCCAAAATGTTTCATAATTTAGTTTTTGTCGATTTGCTAATTTGGTTTGACTGATGTTATTGTCCTGAGGTTGTTTTATGCTGGGAATTATCTTCTGTAGCCTCAGGACCTCTTTATAGAAGGGACACTTGGCTCTACAATGGCAGTGATGAGAGTGAGGGTTTCTATAGGAAGTTTATCCCAAATTCATGTTTTGTTAGAGGACCCCACACTTCATTGCCATATAATACAATTGATTGGAGTATTTTCATCCAGGTTCTAATTTTGATTGTCATTTTGTACTCCTTTAAGGCCCTTCTTGCTTTCTCTTTCAACTTATTACAGTTAGATGTGATCTTCACTCCTAGGTATGTGTAGTTAGTACAGTGCTGATGTTGGGTATTTCCTAGAGTGGAGGTGTACTTGACTCCATCTTTCCATCGTTTTGTCACTTGGCTCGTTTGGATCCCTGCCGCTGTCCTCTATTTCTTTCTATTTGCCCTCGCCTGCCTCTCACGGACTATCCCTGCACATTTATGACCGGCCTGTGATGTGTCTGACTGGGCATGGCAAGATGGCCGCCGTTGCCCTGGCAACAGGACAGAGAACAGCCAGAGAGGGAGTGAAGATGTATATATTTTTTTGATGGATGTTCAGGTTATTGGGATGAAGCAGAGGGTAGAGGACGGCAGCCCACAGGAGGAGACTGGAAAAAGACAACAAACACACTCTGGAATGTGAATGTTCTTACTCTTAGCTAATAGATAAACAACACACTGCCGTGTGTGGCTTTATAGAGCTGCTGCTATGTTCCAAGGAACGAGAATAGTGTCTTTGTTCATCATTATACGGCGTGATGAGTTTTAAAGAATAGCCAATTGTGTGTGTGTGTTTGTGTGTGTGCGCCTCTTTTTGTGTCTTTGTTACTTTGAAACTGTGTGTGTGCGCTATGGACTATGGACTTTTGCTGTCCGTCTTGACGCAGCGCTGGATTAGAGGGGTTACATAATGCGCTTCAAGCAGCATACGCTAAGAGGATTACCACAAGTCTACTAAAGACAGAGGTCCCCCTACACACACACACACACACACACACACACACACACACACACAATGCTACACTGTGTTGTTCTGCAGTATAAATATAGCCTCCACCTGCATGTGGTTTGGAAGTGAACACACACGCCACATGTCTACACAGTGAACACACACACACACACATACACACACACACACACACATACACGGTCAGGCCTTCTGACCGACTGCTATTATGTAATATCTAGATAGTCATCTCCCGTCCATTCTTTTAAGCAACAGGGTTTCTTCATCTGGCTCTGAAAGGTCTGAAATTCGCCAGCCATTTTTACCAGTCATTTTTCTTGCTCACAACGGAGTCTGACCTCTAGATGACCGCTAATGTGACTGGCAGAGTACTGTCCCTCCAGCTACAGACTGCGCTAGCTGTAATTTGTTGATGTTAACAGTGAACTGCCATTTCTTCATCGGCCCTTCGACTGATCCCTGCTTCCTGTCTCCACCCTCCCTCTGTTTCTGAGCTCTTAGTTGTGTCAGGTGTCTTTGTGTCCCCCGGCGATCTGAAGTTTTACTTCTCAAAAACACACACACACACACACTCACACGCACACATGTGTACAGATTTGGAGAAGTTAGCTGAGGTTGGTGTCGCTATAGTTACCAGACCTCTCCACTTGCCTAATCTGAGTCATCCTTCTCTCTCGTGGGCCTCTCTGGGGGATTGAGAGTTGGTGGGGAGGCTCTGCGTGTGTAAAACTGAGGGTTGGTTGACGGTTCAGGTTAGGTGGGTTAGCTTAGCAAAATATTAGCCTGTTCATTTAAAAAAAAAAAAAAAAAATTTTTTTTTTGTTGTGAATATTTTATTGTTTCTGCCATAGCTTTTGGACTGTCTCTCACAAAGGATTTACTTATGTGGCATCTGACCTAAACCTAACCAACCAAAAGTGTACCAACTGACAATCTGTATATCACAGAAGCCACTGCTACTTTTAGATGACATATGACTTTTTAAATAGGCCAGACAAATGCATGTGTTTGAACAAGGTTTTCATTGTTCACTGTTAGGAGCATCACCCCCAAAAAATTGTGTCTCTGCATGTATGCGCCCACAAATTTCCCTGTGCGTTTTCAGCTTGGTCACTCCAAATGTTTTTCCGACCGTCTGTGAAAGTAAAAGCGACGGACAGCATTCCAGGTCAAAGGTCAGCTCACGACCATGAACCAGACCAGTAGATGCAGGCTGATGCATGCAGGGAGGAGCCTGGTTGACTCAGAAGAGGGAGGTGTGGGGTGGGGCTTAAAAGTGCTCAGGTATTTTATGGAGGTGTAAAAGAGGGCCCTTAAGGAAGAGGAGAGTGAGGACCCTAGCCCCGTTTCTCTCTCTCTCTCAGACACACACACACACACACACACACACACACACACACACACACACACGTACATGGCATGCTCTCTATTTCCCGCGGTAATTGACCCATCTCCCTTGTCTCTCATTTATCCCCTCAATTAGACCATCCTTAACCAGACACACACACACACACACACACACACACACACACACACACAGAATCGACCATCCTTTGACCGGTAATGAAAGAGAACGAGCGAGAGGGAGAAAGAGCTGGTGACTAAGGAGTGGTTGGAAGTGGGATTTGAAAAACCGGTGAGTGGAGAACTATGATGAGGTGGTGTGAGTCTACCGGGACTCTTTCCTATCATCTGTAAGTGACACACTGATCAAAATATCAGCATGAGGTCAGTTTCACACTTATAATACACATCACTCTGAAGTTGAGGCAGACTCAAAAGAATCTTTCACATGGAAATTAGGTATTTCTGGTTCTGCCAAGGAGTTGGACTTTTAATGGTTTCCTTCTCATTAGTTCTCTGTATCCAAAACTCAATAACTGCTCACCCTCTGGCATTGTCATTAAGTCCTCTGAGACACATTGGCAGGGGGTGCTAGACTTGACTTGTCTCTCTCTTTTAGAAAGATAGAGAACATTTGTCTGGGTCGCCTATGGTGTGTTGTCACGTCTAGTAGCTGACGCTAGCCAAAGTGTCACCTCCTTCCCAAGTTTTTCATCTCTTGTCAGGAGGAATGGTGTACTAAGAAATGGATCTGAAACTTCTGTGAAAGCCTTTTCCCACTTCGATTTGTAGTAGCCAGAGCATTGCATCTTATGTAGTGTGTAGGTGTGTTTGTCTTTGTCTTTTTTTCAAGAAAGCCATGAGAGAGAACGCATAAAAAAAGAAAACTGAGGGTTTCAGAAGAGGAATAACCCAAGGTACTCATTCTCTAATGGGAAGAGACGATAGTTAGAGGCTAGTTAGAGCCTATAGGTTTAGAACTAAACCAGCTAGTTATCTCAATCTAGCTGATAGAGTATTGTTTCTTAGTATTATTATTGGCACCGTTTTTTTCCACTGCAGCCAAGAAATAAACCTGTTTTTGGTTGGTTTGGGATGTCAGTCAAGATCAATAGGTTTGTTCAAGATCAATACACCTCTAAAATATAGCCATTGTTTTGCCACCTTGTTGGTTGATATCTATTAATTTGCACACACCATTTTGTAGACATTAATCATGTCTCTTTACAAACCATAATGCGCACATTCGTGGTTGTGTGGTATAAGTGGAATTAACCTTGGCAGGACAAAAGCAAAATAAATAAATATAGCCAAATTAAAGTTAGGATGAGTTCAGGAAAATACTAATATGATCCCTATTGTTGTGAATGAAAATCTAATAATCATTATATTACGATAGGTGGCCATAGTGCCTCACAGAAGCAAACACGGAAGGCAGACCTGCCTACAGTATATCGCTGTAAAGATTTATAACTGAACTTTCCATTCAGAAAACCTCGTCCTTTATCCATCATTCACCGTGGACAATTAATGTGCCAAATGCTGCTAGCGGCTTGCTAAACTATAGGTGAAGCAAATGGTCATATGAAAACCTTTGTTAACCGTGACAAAAAAAATGTGTGGCGTTAAAAGGAAATTGCGTTAACACATTAACGCGTTAACTTTGACAGCCCTAATAGATTCATGAGTTTGTGGTGTTTTTTGCAACTTCAGAGTAGAGGATTTATGTTTATTGCTACTTCGGCAATATCTGCTGCCTTTCTCAAAACAAAAGCTCCGCTTGCTCACCAAAGCTGCTCCAGTCAATATGTGTTTCTCTGTGCCCCAGTAGCCTTCAGTGCTGGTTCGTGATGTCTAACAAATCAGATAGTGCTGTGGGTGTGGGCGGGACATTGCTAAAGACCACAGAATGATGACTACAGACAGAGAGCATCAGAGTCAAAGTAGCACATTTTAAAAAGTATTGTATCGGCAATGGGATAAAAAGTACAGATACCGATTACCATAAAAATGCTGAATATCGGCTCAGATAATCGGCCAGGCCGATAATAGGTCGACTCCTTGTGTGTGTGTGTGTGTGTGTGTGTGTGTGTGTGTGTGTGTGTGTGTGTGTGTGTGTGTGTGTGTGTGTGTGTGATTGTCATCCCATGAAGCAAATATCTCAATATCATGTCCCAAATTCAGCTGTGCTACTGAACAGTAATAAAGGGTTAGTTAATAATGCGGTGAAGTTATGAATAGCTTTAATGGTTGTGAGACTTTATTTATTTATTTTATAATTCGACTTTTATGTTTTAATAAATATTTATCTTTAATAATGTTCAGACATTATCATAATCTTTAATCTTTAAAAGTTCCAGGAACGTTGGCTAATTTTACTTTCTTTTCTTTTTCCTTCTCCCTATGTGACCTGCTTCCGACCTTTTGTGCATCCTGGGTAACAGGTAAGCGACTTTATATCTCTAGGTCACGTCAGATGTAATTATAGATTCTGTATGATTCTGTATCTAAAGATATATCCTCGCACAAACTCTCTCATAAATGATCAAATAATACAACAACTGTCGTTAGTAGGTTGTAGTCCACATCTTATTGTGAACGCAGGCTTACAGTTGTTTATCTGTTGGTGTAACGGGTGTCACTCCCACTCCCAGCAAATTGGACCTAAAGTTTTCCCTAAATGACAATCGGCATATCGCACGCGATCAGTTCACCAGTATTCACATGGTTATATGACTCAAGAAACGTATCAATTTTCTCTTGGAAAGTAGCTCATCCCTCAGCTAATTATTTCAGTTGTTATGAGGGGGAAAATTTAATTTTCGGACTCAAAAGTAGACTTAATGAAGTTAAAATTAAAAAATGTCTCTGCAGTGGGCTCCTTTCCTTCAGTTCTTAGTCTCTAACGGCAGAGTTCAGGTATTCTAGAGTGAAAGAAAAGTGGAAGGAAGGGTGGAACTTTGGAAGCAGGTAACATTTGGCACTTGGCATCTCTCAATCTCATCTTTCTCCCACCATTTTCCTCTCCCCTTCTTTCCTCAAAACATAGTTTCTTCCTCTCCCTCCTCCTGTGTGTTTTCATCCTCACTTTTTTAATCTCTTACTCTGCGTGTCGCTGTCTTGCTCCTCTCTCTAGAAGCCTTTACCTCTCTCTCTCTATTCTCCCCTCTCCCCGCCTTCCCGCGCCTAGCCAGCCACAGGAATGTATCTCGAGGAACGCCTGGCGAAATGAACTGGATCAAACGAGTTCAGAGCAGCACTGGAGCCTGGCTGTGTGCCTCCCACCCTCTCTTTCTCTCTGTGCCCTTTTCTTGCTCCCCCCCTCCACTATTGCTCTACTCAGCCCATTTCATCTCTCTCTCTCTCTCTCGCTCTCGCTCTCGCTCTTGCTCTGCTCTGCTTCAAACCCTCGCTCTCATGCAACATGCGCTCCTCTCTCTTCCCTCTCTTGTCTTTCTCTCTGTCACGATAGAGAGACAAAGATACATTTTGAATGCCTTCGGGTGTAGGAGGCGGACCTCAAAGGGAACGAATGTACGTGCACGTGTGTGTCTGCTTTGCGTCTTTGTAGGTGTGTTCATGCACGTCACATTGTAGCAGTTTCGCTTTAAGCGTCCGTTGTACGAGGGGTGTGCCAACACACACACATACAGGAGACACAAGCCTTCTCTATATCAGACAGTGAGCCATGTTGCGCTCTCCACCCTGTCTGTCAGTCACTCAGGCGGCACCCCTAATTGGCTTATAATACCCTTGTTTACCCCACCCCCACCTCTGTCTGCTAGCCTGTTTGTTACTCTTCAGAATAGGCCACCAAACATGGGGGTGGGTTAGTGTGTGTGTGTGGGTGTTTGTACATATCTGGGAGGGGTTAAGGGGGTGGGTGAAAAATCAGGTCTCCCTTTGGGGCGCTTGTGAAGAGGTGCATTCATGTCTTTGTCTTGTGGACAATGGAGGGCCGTGCGTGTGCGTGCGTGCGTGCGTGTGTGTGCGCATACTCTCATAGACAGTGTGAATGGATATGTGTGATATTATGTTGTGTTTGGTTTACATTGTGAGCGTTTATGCCGCTGTCCAGTATGAGGAAATAATTGTTTCATCTGTGTATTTGACAGAGGTATTTTAAGGAAGAAATTCAAGGTCAAGGATCCCTCTGCCTCTACCCGAGTGTTGCTCGCCACATATTAGCTGTTAGCTCATGCTTCGCTAGCCTCACACCCTCCACAAGCTGCTTAGCCAGTTGTTAGCTGAACGCATTAAAAAACCAAGGCAGGTTTTGGAGCTGGGGCAGACGGTCGATTTCCGGAAGATGTCCTGAATTCAGACAAATGCACAGACACGCAGAAAATAAAGACTGTGACGAACAAAGACGGCAGAAAAACGCCGGACGGACGGATTGATGCCGAGGGAGATGGAGCCAACGCAGAACTGAAACAGTTGGAGGGAGATTAGAAAGCTGGAGGTTAGACGATTGAGGGAAGTGATTTTGGACGAGTGACTCAAGAAGATGGACGGATAGGTTAAGGATGAAGACACTGACCAGAGGAAGGTGAATGACAGAGAGAGGCATGAGAAGGAGACTGAGATTGAAGTGGAGAATCATAAGGGGAGAACGGAAGGCGAGAGGAGGAAAATAAGAGGGAGGGAGGAGAGAAGGGGAAAGGAGAGGAACACGTGACGGGGAGCGAAGGATGGAGGGGAGGGGAGGAGAGGAGCGGCGTGTGTCAGCGAGAGAACAATAAGAGACGTTCATGACACGTCTCCAGGGGAACGGAGTGACGCGTTTCTCCTAATAGGAGCTAAAATAATTAATATCCACCCCAGTCCCTGGTTTGTCTGCCTACTGCTGCATTCATCGCCTGCTGGTCGCTCGCTCGCTCGCGCTCTCTCTCTCTCTCACATGCACGCACACGCGCGCTCCCGTGCACTCATCAGTAGCCAGCGATTTAACGCCGTGGCAAATGCTTGCACTCTCTGCCTGCGTTTTTAACATGGTTTTCACGCTTCTTAACGCTTCTTAGATCTAATCATGCTCTGCTAACCCTCCTGAACCAGGTCTCTGAAACAGACGCGCACGAACACACAGAAAGAGAGAAGCCCTGCTCTAATGTTAACTCACATGAATAAGTGATGGAGTTAAGAAGTTTCATTCCTGGAGGGGGGTAAAATGGCGAGGTTTTATGTGTGTGTGTGTGTGTGTGTGTGTTTTTCTGCACGAACAATTCCTCGAGACTCCAGACCCAGAGCTCTGGAACAAAGCCTACTGCTGCTTTTCCTCGGTGTGTGTGTGTGTGTGTGTGTTCATTGTCTTCCGTAGCATGTGCGTGACGTGTGGATGTATATGGCTTGGGGGCAGAGAGTAAGAGAGAGAAAGGGGGGGGGGGGTGGCAGGCAGGGAGAGTGGGAGGACCATCAGGAAACAAGGACCAGTATAAAGGACAGGGTGATAGAGAGACATAAAGGGGGATAGAGGAGCACAAGTAGTCGTTGAGAGCCAGCCGCGGGCGGTCAGCGTGTTCCCTCTTTCTCTTCCTCTGCCTCTCCTAACCCGCTCGCTTCCTTTCCGCCTCCTCTTTGTAGGCTTGGAGAGCAGATAAAAGCCGAGTCAATCGCAGGGACAATAGCAGCCGTCACCGTTCCTCTGCTAACTGCCTTTCGCTCCTCCGTAGCGCAACAAAGCCTCTCTACAGCTAGCTTCACATTAGCTCCCGTCATTGCTTCTCTTAGCATTCTTGATGCAGCCTTTGTTTTATAGGAATCTCTATTTATCCTGTTTTAAAAACACCACCTGTGTAAAAACATGTCTTGCTGTTTTTTTGTGTGTGTGTCTAGATTGACTGGTTTAATTTCATGTGTGAATCTATTAAATCTAAAGCCAATCCGTAGATGAATACGTTTCAAAATGATTATTTATTGGGGATGATAATTTATGGGACCAGCCCAGATTAAATATGATTTGGATATTGGTTTCATATCTCTCACTGCAAGTCATTTTAGCTGTTGGCTGGTAAAGGTTAGCTTTTCCATCCTGCTAGCAAACTGCATCGTATACCTATGGGGCTATTTTTCATTTGTGTGTATTTTTGCGCACATTCTGCATGTGTGTATTTTTCTGTGTGCGCGCGCACTGGTTGCAGCAACATTAGCAGATGTGTTTGGCTAGAAGTCATTTATATGGTAATGATGTC
Organism: Percopsis transmontana; assembly: GCA_025447815.1. Taxonomy (NCBI): domain Eukaryota; kingdom Metazoa; phylum Chordata; class Actinopteri; order Percopsiformes; family Percopsidae; genus Percopsis; species Percopsis transmontana. The sequence continues at coordinate 1,513 of JAOEHI010053828.1, read as the reverse complement.
ATTTACCTCTGAAATGCATCTTCCTCAACACTGCAAATAGGACTTATCCATATTGGCAAAGCCACACGTGTGTGTGTGTGTGTGTGTGTCTGTGTGTCTGTGCTTGCATTTATGCATGTACGCGCATATAGATTTGCTAGAAGGATAGTGTGGGGGTGCTACACCTGTACACTGTAATTTATCAAGATGGATGGTGTGTATGTCTGAGAGAGAATGAGAGGGAGAGAGAGAATGAGAGCGACAGTCTTACTGCAGGCACATACAGTATATATGTGATAAGTGTATTTGTATTGTGATAGTTACCTACTGTTTAGAAATATCTGTTTTGTGGCCAATTTAGAAGGCATATGCAACAAGCATATCATTTCAATAATACCTCAATAACAAGTCATAAACTGAGATTATATTCAGTACCCCAAATTCCAGCAACCTCTGGCCTTTGTCTTCTGTCTGCTAATGTAAAGCCCCCCCCCCCGAAAACGTGGGAGTTTCGCCTGACTCTGCTGAGCTTTGAACCACAAGTTGAGAATGTAGTCCAGTCTTGTTTCTTTGAAAGAGAACAGAACCATATATCTAGAGTTTATACATAATGTCACTAAGATAGACATCAGATAAGCTGTTCAGCAGGTCTCAGGGCAAGGTAAATCTTTGTGTTGTTCACATAGCATTGGAAAGAGACATTATGTTCATGAATAGTGTGACCACAAGACAGAATATCAATAGAGAATAAAAGAGGATGTAAAATGGGACCCTGCGGTACACCATAGGATAAACTGAGGATGAATAGTAACCTATTGTGACCGAAAAAGGTTTCTGATGTACGATTAAAACCAACTAAAAGAAGTGTCCTTGATGCCGACTTAGGTGTTCAGACGATTAATTAAAATGACAGACCGTAGTCAAGTAGACCTGGGTATAATGATATAATATTATATTGTGATGTAAGACTAAATATCACCTGCTATTTTGGTTATCTAAACATTTCTGATCTAAACATATATTGTTGTCCTTTCTTTGTCATAAAGACTGCATTACAGTAAAACGATCACTTTTGAAAATAATGTATTTTTATTTACACAGATTACTTAGAAATAAACACCTGTATCAATTTAGTAATCAATTGTAATCTACATTACTTAAAATAAATTATCACACGTTTTCTTTTGCAGTGAATGCCAAATAACAAAATACTGTCAACATAATACTGAGGTATTTGGTCAAAACTATTGGGAATATCGCCCAGGTCTACTTGAAACCACTATGTGGTGCCAGCCAGTGGCCACAGGATAGCTGTTACATCGTTTGGCGTTCTGTTTGAGCTTTTCATTGCGTTGGGACATGGATAAGCCTGGAAAAACAAATGGTAGGCCCACACACTCTATTAAGCGCCAAACACCTCCGTAGTCCCTGGTAAATGTTTAAGGGCACACACATATGTATAGGTGTGTGTGTGTGTGTGTGTGTGTGTGTGTGTGTGTGTGTGTGTGTGTGTGTGTGTGTGTGTGTGTGTGTG
>JAOEHI010053827.1:0-14741 GCA_025447815.1 Percopsis transmontana | reverse complement strand
TGTATATTATATACTTTATTTAATTCATGTAAAAATTAAGAGACCACTCTACATTTATTACATATAATATAAATATAAATATATACAATTTTAGATTATATATATTATATTTTAAAAAATATGCAGCGGTCTTTTATTTTATTCCATGGCTGTATATATATATATATATGTATATATACTGTATATACAGTATGAATGTAAAGATAGGCAATTATCAATTTATATGAAATGTAAAAACATACAAACACATTGTACTTTTATATAACCAAATATCTATTTCACTCACCGCAGCAATGGGCAACTTTACCATTTTCATCAATAAACCATATTGTCTCATCAATATTCATAAGCTACACAAAACATCACTTTGAAAAGTGGTGGCTCGCTTCATTTTGGGGGGTTGGCCTCCCATCATGCCTCTGTCTCCTCATGCCTCCTCCAGAATTATCATTTATGAATGCAGAAGTAAAGCCTCAGATATATAGTAAATTCATTACTAGATTATTTATTATTATTACATGTAATACATGCTAGCTGCAAATCTGTGCCACATGCTAGCTGCAAATCTGTGCCACATGCATGAACATAGTTCATAGTTCAACATAGTTAAAAAAAAATAGTCAGACGAGGAAATATTTGCTGACGTTATTTAGTCAATACGAAAACCCCAGAAATCTTCACAAAGTCTGAAATGAAGGTGGATAGAGGAAGACAACATCGGTGACCGTGTGACACACTTGTAGGTGACTCGGCACTTGACCAAAAGGTCCCAGAGGACATTTTCACAATCAGGCGCGTGTTACCTTGCCATTGGTCCCGAGGGCCTCGTCTCCTTTGCTTCTCTCCGGATCAGAGGAGGAGAGACAGTCGATGCTCTCCTCCGTTGTGGCCTCAAGGTCGGTCTCCTCGGACAGCGCAGGCCTTCTGTTAGCTGTGGGGCGAGCAGCAAGAGGGGGCGGGGTGGTGGGTGGAGAACAGTATTAGCGGTGATGATAATGTTGTCAGGGAAAGATTTATAGAGAAAAATATTAAGACTTCATGGCATCAGCAGGCGCTGACGGAGGTTGACAGTTGTTGGGTTACAGATGTGTCACACTGAGAGAGGGAGAGGGAGAGGAAGAGGGAGAGGGAGAGGGAGAGGGAGAGGGAGAGGGAGAGGGAGAGGGAGAGGGAGAGGGAGAGGGAGAGGAAGAGGGAGAGGGAGAGGGAGAGGGAGAGGAAGAGGGAGAGGGAGAGGGAGAGGAAGAGGAAGAGGGAGACGGTGTTTTTGCAGTGTGTCACAAAGTGAAAGACAGGAAAACATAGAAAGGAGAGGTTAGGGAAAGGGGAGCTTGTTTTGTGCGTGTGTGCGTGCGTGCGTGCGTGCCCGCTCTATGGGTCACCTGACGCCACCTCCGACCGCCCCTCCTCGTTGCCCTCCTCCACCTCTTCCTCCTCCTCGGCCTCCCGCTCCTCCGCCGTCTGCTGCAGGGTCAGCTGGTGACACACATCGAACGCCTGACCCACTGTCCGCACGATCCGCATCGCCTGGGACTGGTGGGGGGAAGCGGGGAGGGGGGAATTGGTTAGAGGAGAAAGCATAGCTGGAGGGGAGTATAAATGTGCTTACGCGTCAGCCGAGAGAGCAAATAACAGAGTAACAGAGTACAAAAAAATAAAAACTAAGGGGGAGAGAAGCTAGGGAATGAATTACAGATCAAATATTGAGAGGATCTATAGCGAATCAGCCCTTCCGGCCGCCCCCAGCAGCGAGACACCGCCCGCTGTGGTGGTGATGGATGGGCCCATTTCACAGACAGCTGACTGTGGTAGTGTAGTATAGGGGCAGGAGCACAATGCAAGGTCCGAGGACGCACACCACCCTAGACGCCCACGGAGGTCGTCCCCCGTGTAAAATGTGACACCGACTATTAGCTGGTGACGTGGCAAGGATGCACTATAACGCTGGCCTTCCACTCAACAGTGTTTTCTTAACATAAAAGAAAAAGGTCGGGCTACAAGGTTTTGTACGGCCTTGAGGTGCTTAGTTCGACAGCAAAACATTTAAGCGTAATATAGAAGCAAAAGGATTGCATCGTGCTCACCGTTTTGTTTGCTCAACAAAAGCCAATCTGGTGAGTGTAGAATTACACAACTGCTCTAATCTAAAACATTGTCACTGTATTTCTTAGCCTATTAAACATTCATGGCAGATGGGCACTAAATCATTTTCACACTACTGATGTTTTTTTTATGAGCGACGTGCAGTGAAGAAAATATTGTAAAAATCATTTTATAGATTTGAAGAACCGTGAATACCTCATGAATCTACAATTATATTCTCTTGTTAAGCTCACTCTAACAGCATTATTGTTCTGCCAGCATCCTGCGATTGACAGAAATGGTTGTTTTTATTATGTTGTATCCGTCAGTTATTATTCTACTCACTTCTATTTTTGACTGTTTTGAATTCAGGTCAAACATGTGGCTGGTCAAAGCTGGTGTTGTTTACCTTTAGTGTCTTTTTTGATACTGTGATATTGTATTACAGTGTAGGTATTGGTCATCATATAGAGCCCTAAGAGCATTGTTCTAATTGACATAAACACCCTTAATTGACATAAACACCCCTTAATCCTTAGTACAGTATACTGTAAACATTGTCTTCCATTTTCTGCCAAGTCACGGTTTCACAAAGCATTAGTAATGAAGGATTCGCTATCACGTCTCGGCCCAGTTGGAAGTGAATATTGTTGTCTTCTGTATAGCAATACAGCTTTATAAATAAAAACCACAAGTTAGTCTGGCATTATTACAGGAAGAGAGACAGCCAAGAGACAAAAGACAAAGGTTCAACGTGGAATAGCTAAAATAATGTCATGTAATCTATTACTGTTGTACTTTGGCTCTGATGTAAAAGGCTGTTCGCCAAATAGAACCCCTGCATCAATAAACTTAATAGGGAGGGGAACTTTTAGCCAAAAAAGGGATCTAAGTTATGGGAGTGGAAATGCATGCCTTCCCAGAGCTGATGCAGCAATTCGACTGAGTGCAGACACCAAGAGCTGAACACCACTGAAGGCCATCACGAAAATGAATCAAATCTCCTTTATATGCTGGTCCCTCGCCTCCTACGCAGACTCAGACGGGTCTGGCATCCCAAGATAAGGGTCTTCATCCTGGAGGCGCCACTGCCTGCCTCCCTGGCGAAAGTGGTAGGCAATAGCCATGGTGAAAAAGGGCATTAAGCACAGAGTTAGAGAGCCTTAATCTTTGCTCCACGCACTAGAATGATTAGTATTCCACATCCCCAAGTCACTGTCGGTCTCGTATCCATGGTGAAGAGATGCAGTCAACCTCGCTGGTGCTTTGTTAAGGCTTCGCTTGATATGCAGATATGTGGGAGAAGCACATGCTTTTCATTTTCACCAGCATGTTTTCATAAGGCACACGATGAGCGCTGCCTCCCCTATGAACTGGCCATGTGCGTGGGCACATAGGATGATATATCACAGTGACAATGGGTGTAATATCATGTCTATGTAGGCCACAGAGAGTTCAGTGGGTGACTTTCCTTGGCTTCAACCTTTTGTGGTTAACAGCAGCGTTACAAAAATCTTTTAGTTTCGTACAAGCACCTGAAACATTCAGAGAGTACATTCCTCTCTACTCCTCCCCTTACGGCACTCCCAGGCAAATCATTTAAGACATTTTGTGTTTAGGTGGTAAGGTGCCTACCTTCCTCTTGGACTTGAACACGTTGCAGCGGAAAACGTTGCTGTGTCCGTCTCTCGCTATGTAACTGAAGATCTTCAAGTCTTGGGCGTCATGCGAGACGTAGAAGATCCTGATGACGAGGCAGAAACAGGCAGAACAGGTCAAGGGCTTCCCCAGCGTGTTCCTACGTGTTATCTGTGACAGCGTTGGATTTAAAACACTACCTGTAGATTGGGTCTTGGGACACCAACGAGGCACTGTCGTCCCACGACCACTCTTTTCTCTGTCACACCAAGAAAACACACAGACGTGACACTACACTTTGTGAAGACATCGGATAGAACACTCTGACAGGACTGCGAGACATATCTGCACGGCTTGCATGGTCAATAGACTGCATTTATATGTATTTTTCTAACACACTTGCATCCCTCAAAAGCGCTGTAGAGGACTGCCTCACATTCGCCCTTTCACACACCGATGGTGGTGTCAGCCACTCAGGGCGCCATCCAACACATCAGGGGCAGGTAAGGTGGGGTGTCTTGCTCAGGGACACCTCGACACTTGTCGAAGCGTGGATTGAACCAGTGACCTTACGGTTGCCAGGCGACCCGCTCTACCCTCTAAACAATATTGTCGTGTTTTTTATAATATTACAACAGTATCTTCAAGGCCTGACATGGAAATGGAGTGGGAGCATTTAGAAACAGCATAGAATAAAAAACATTATTTAATAATAGATGTTGCAGAACTAACCTTTCTCTTTTTGCGCAAAATCACCCTGACACTGTCGGTAGATACGACAATGTTGACTTTCTTCTTCTTAATATTCTTCAACTTGAATTCATACTATAGCGGGGAGAGGTAAATTCAAATTAGTACCATATATTTTAATGACAGTTCCTGGAGAAATCAGTTCCTGGAGAAATCAAAGGTTTACCAAACACGGCAGCGCTTCTGCAGATATAAGAAACCCACCAGAGTCTGTTTCAAAGTGTTCAAGTTTTCAAAGGCAAGGCTCCCGGCATGATTCAGACAGCGTGGGATGCTTTAATGAATATTGGAGACTCTCCTGTGACTGTAATCAAGCACAGCCATTAAATATCAGGCCTGGTCATCTGTGAGCCGCCGATATCAACGCTAAATAAACACGCCTCGCCGCGAAAAGACGGCTTGCCTCGTGATTTATTGAACAGAGGAGGTTCTGCAAAAACAGGCAACAATGGACACCCACATCCCTCTGTAAACCCTAGATATTCTCCCCAGCCATCTCTCGTTTAATTTTTGTAAATATAAATGCCTCACCCTGCCCTTTCCTACAGCAATTGGGACCATTTCATTTGTATGTACAGGAGATCTCAGAACAGGGAAAAAGTTATTAAGCAGACACCTTTTCTCCAAAGCGGCTTACAATTACATGGTGCTATTACATGGAGCAGATAGGGGTTAGACATCTTTCTCAAGGATGCTTACAGGTAGGCCAACTCTGGTGCTCAAACCCACGACCCTCCAATATGTAAATTAAGCAGGTTGTTGTTGACGTGGGTTTATTGGTCAGAGATTTGTCGGGTTGGTCATGAGTTCGCCTAAAGAATAACCGATGGACTATTAACACATCAGACCAACCGCTGCCCAGAATGTACCAGGCAAGAACCCTCTGAACTAGGAGGCAGACTGAATCATTATTGCAGTACATGAAGCAGCCATAAATAGCAGCGAAAGGGTCGTGTGTTGGTACGAAAAAGTCTGAGATCGCAGCTTTAATAATAAATTGTGTAATGCAGGGTACTAGGAGTTCCAGCGGCTTTAAGAAGGTGCAGGACGAGCCACCAGGGACGCCCCCCGAACAAATTACAGAAGCTAAATCTCCGCCGGTGCCAAACGGGAGACTTTACTGAGCAGCGCAGGCGGGTCCCATGCTAAAGTCACCGCAGACGACCTCCCAGTGACACGCTACCGCAGCATGGCGAGATTGGATGTAACAGTTGGGTCTCTCTCGCTCTCTCATCTGACAATGCAGCTAAATCCCCTGTACGACACTGCAGTGATAGCCCTGATGAGGACGGGACCTTCAGAGACTCCACAGCTCTTAATCCGCGGGAGGGCTTTGAGAGGAGTGGCGTTACTCCAGTAACCCACATTAAAATAGATTCATCTATAAAATTGCTCAAGACTCATGAATCTTGCGGTGATCTGGACGATGGCCGCGTGTTATCACACGTTGAAGAGAGAGAATATTCACCAAAACATGTTTGCCTGAACACATTTCTAAACATGTAGGATATAGGCTGCTACTTTAGGTCACCCCCCAATTAAACATTCATATTCATATGAAACATTTCAGAGCATTAAACGCTGCAGGAGACCGTCAGATGTTCCAGCGTTTTAGACCCTGGTCTGGTTCAGAAAAGTCACTGACTCAAGTAGCTTACCCTTATTCTCCTCATTGCAGCAACTATCTCCATTCGGCTGCCAGGACGACCCACCTCCAAACTGCCAATGTACTACATATTTTAAAAGAAAAAGATTTGTACATTGTGGTATACAGTAAGTATAACAGTATAATTACTTGGCAGGTGCTGGCAGAATTTCACCTGTGCAATCCCTTAACCTTAGTCAAGCCAAAAGCATCGTTGTCTGCCATATTAATATATCAATACTGATAAAAACCGTTGTCCCCCGTAAGCCCTGTATGGCTTCAATACCGAACCAAAACCCCTACCTTTGCCTCGAAGCAGACCCCATGGTGAAACACCTCGTCGTTGTGCATGGGGATCCTCAGATCATGTGCGTCGTCTACTAAATTATACTTTGTCACGCCTGGCATTGCTTTTTTAACGATGACTGACTTCCCCCGACACTTGTTTCACCACAACGCCGACGGACCCGCACCCACGAACGCGCAGCTCGCGCATCCACGCTCCCGCGGCTCCTGATTGGCGGGACGCCTTCACTCAGAGGTCACTGTGGTGGAACCGCTGCTCGCGACATATCGATTGGCGGCGGAGTTTGATTGATAGGAATCGTTAAGGGCGCCTTCGGCGTCTGACCTCTACGCTCGGGGGTGTGCGGAGGAAGGCGAACGGACCGATCGCTGCCGTCGGGGTTCCGATGACGCACGGATTTGCTCAAGGTTGATGACTTGATCCAATCAAATAGCCTTGCCGCCAGCCCGCCGCTGTGTGCGGTTGTCATCTCCTTGACTCATGGTAAAACACGTTGTCAACGTAGCATTGACGAACGTCCACTGTAGATGGTAATTATTTTTTTTAGACTAAACAGCGACATTATAAACTAAAGAGAGTGTGGAATATTTACGTTCTGCGTGGTAGACACAGTAAGGACTACAGTTTGTGATTGTGTGACATTGACATCTAGTGGCATCACGCGGAAGCAGGCAAGAAGCCTAAGATTTCAACATTTTCTAGCCAGGTACAGTAAGACAGCGAAGATGAAGACAACAGCTGCAAAAAACTTGGTGCCTTTGATGTGTCACTAGTAAGTAACACCTGTGGTGTTCGGTGATCTGATACCGATGGTTCCCCTATGTAACACGCATTAGGCTATAGAGTAGGATAAACAGTAGAATATAGTCCCTATACATGCAGTCTACACTTATAATAATGTCTTCAAAAATTGAAAAATGGACACAAAATGTTTTACTAGAATAAATAAAAACAAACTGAAAAAGTAGTTGTCAAGGACTAGAGTTGACGCCCTGCACTGGTCGGTCTACTTTCATCCCTGCTGGATTCTCTTAATCCAGCAGGGGGCAATAGAACTCTTCATATTTTACAAGATGGTCCAGCAAAAGCCTAAGGTAAGTCGAACTCTGACTCACAATAATAAGACATGTGTTCGACACATAAGAGGATTGCCTACATCTCACTTTTTCTACCCTAACTCTTCCCCTACTCTTAGTGACCTACTTTAACCGCACCAACAGCAGAAATGCAACGTTTTGCAAGCGATGTCAAGCACCACTCCAGCCGGCACGTAGAGACCCAAGACCGGCACAGGTCATTCCTGTGACAAAACAATGTCACTCAAAATACACCCCTAAAAGAAAATGGGGTGTAACAGTTTGTCAGTGTACAGACAGAATGTGCCTCCCTGTCTACGGGTTTGACAAGCCTCTTTCTCTTAGTCACCCCACTTCAGCTACCTGGCTGACACTGTAAGTAGTTGCTATTTATAAGGAAGACACTGTCAAGGGAAGCAAGGCTAAGCAGATTTTCTTTGAACTTACTATTTTCACACAATGCCTCTGGCACACCGGGGAAAAGAAGAAAGAATTGAGAATAGTTTAAAGAATAGTTTCTAATGAGCGCGACTAAAGAATTGATTAGAGACTAAAGATGATATATATCAGTGTGACCTTTATTTCTATTTAGTTTCAGGCTACCACAAATAACGTCTTATTTCAAGATGACCGCCAGTGTGGGGGACTTTATATTGACGTACGAGTTTAACAAATGTTTAATATTATGCAGTAAACAGTACACAGTACACTACCTAAAATTATACCAAGGTGGTTCTAATAAACATCATTCACAGATGACAAAAAAACAAAATAAAAAAAAATCAGTAAATTATTGATGCACTTAAGTTCTGCATCATTCCAAATGAAAGGAGGCATCTGGTAGGGTTTACGCTGACATCCCAGTGGAATCTTCTCAGTGAACAGATTCTCATGTAGAAAGTCACTTGCTGGCTTTTTCTCCTAAAAGTAGCCATAACCATACCCGCACATATACCTGCACATTGTCCTTCTAGATCCCCTATGTATCTTTTCCGACGCCGTAAACATGGGTAGTCATTCATTTGTTTAAAAAAAATATCAAATATTTTTCAGTTTCAATAAAGGAATAGTGTTTATGATCTAGTCACGTTTTATGCATACAGGACATACTGTATGTAACGTACACACACATACATAATACACGATCACAATTAGCATGTTGCCTCCAATCACCATGACGTCTCTCATTTAAAAAGACCTTCGAGCGGAGGTGTAAAGCATTGTGTTAGGATTCACGCTCACGCAGGTATATTCTGTACATACTGTGTACGTGGTCCCATCTTTTGCTCTGCCTCCCAGTGGCAAGAGATTGCACACCATCCCCTTTTAATTAGAAAATACATTTACATTTTCAAGTAAACCTTATATATCCTTTGCAGTAATAACTAATACTTAATAATAAAGCATTGCATCATAACTTGAAAGGGGCACACTGTTCGCCGTAGCAGCTTACAGTGCGATCACATGACGCTTTGCCTGTCTTATACGTGATTCATCATTAGGGACGTGGCTTTACTCCCCCACTGTAACCTTTATATGCCATGATATGTGGGAGGTGCTCAGACCAGATGCTGAAACAATATGGACGGCTGTCTGTATGCTCAGACTTCAAAACGAATATTAAAAAGAAAATATAAGAGAAAACAGACTGGACTGAAACTGAATTGAAAGTATAGCGTATTTGTGCCAACAGCATTATTTTCTAAACAATACATTAACATTACATTGAACCACTTCTATTATTATTTTAGAATTTAGATTGTCTCGCAAATGTCAAGGTATGACGATTGAAAACCTCACCGGGTTCGTTCCCTTGGAAACCTGGTAACCACGGCTGACGGTCTTCATTCTAAAAGAGCACTCGCTCGAATTCAAGTACAATCAGTGAAGCTATTATTCACATGTGTGTATCTGTCAGACAAACAGGAGGAGCGCTCTGACTCATTTCAAGGGCCCATCAGACAGGCTGGGTCTGCAGTTTAACAGGGTTGTGCCTCTGTTTTAACCTAACTAAACACACCTCATTAATCCAGAATTAATTTAGACCATTTGGACACACCATGTGTTTTGTTCAACCCCTCCCATAGAATACACCGGGTCGAGGGTGTTTTGTTTTCCCAAAGCAGTCCCTAAAAGCACAGCTACCTCTTGCTATGAAACAACACACTATATCAGTTCTTTATGTAATGTCTATAGGTGCTATTTCACTTTTTGTGGCTGTTACTGTAGGTTGTCCCTAACAATGTCTCAGGTTTGTAGTCGAGAATTTTATGTGCACAAAACACAAAATTGAAGGGCTGTATTTAGAAAGCCGCAAAGACAGTTTCACCATTTCCATTCTAAATTGCTCTCTTTTGTTAGACATGAGCTTACGTTAAACCCCCATGAGGCATTTCTGTTCTTTGTTTATGTATAACAATTTCTTAAAGACAAAACATCTAATCACAAATTTTAGTACATGTAGAGTCTTTATGAATTAACTGAACATGATCTGCGGCAATACCCCTCAAACAGACATACATTATGACATACATTATGAAGAAAACTTCCAAATAATTGGTTACTATAGTTACTAACATAAAGAGTGGATACTCTCCTTCAATACTAAATTGTAAAGCTCATTGCCTGGAACGAATCGCTTGGCTTTTTAAAAATTGGTAATTTGTTAACATTAAAACTTGAATGAATTTAAATCGGACCGCCTTATTTCAGTGAATATTTAAGTTACAGTGAAATCTTGTCTTTACGCACACCCACAAAGTATGAGAATCAATAACAGATTTCACCGTAGGAAAGTTAACTCGGCAATGCAATATTTTGCTTAAAATTGTCTTTAGCATACGGAACCCTGGAGAGGACATGAGCAAAAACCTAAAAATAAGCATTAAATCAGTCAGCATAAATACATATAAAGACCCCCACTATAGGGCCCGAGGTCCACCCACCACATTCTCACAAAACCCGATAGGAAACACTGTGTATGCCTCTCTAGCCTCTCAAAAGTGCACCAGATTAATGCATTTAACTTATACAACATTTTCTTTCGGGGGAGCATGCCCCCGGACCCCCACTATAGGGCCGGAGGTCCACCCACCACATTCTCACAAAACCCGGTAGGAAACACTGTGTATGCAGCTTTTTTTTAGCATCACAAACTGCCTCTCAGTGAAGTCGGAGCTGTTGATTTCCTCCTATAGTTCCCTTGTTGGAATGTCCACATTGACTATAGCGTTCCATTGCACATTTCCTAGAGAGGCAGGAGGTGGGATTTTCAAACTTTCTGAGTAAAATGGAAAGCAGCATTAGAACAACCTTGATCTATAGCCACACACAGCCCCACCTTGTTAATAGCACATACAGGCCACTTTTATGTTAAAGAAATATATAAGGACATCATGGGGTAACTGTAAAGAGAGACATGTTTCATTCTTCTCATTTGCACATGGTCACATTTATTAACAATATTTGTGTAGGCCTATGCCCTTCATACATTTGAGCATTCCTCCCCATATTCTAAATGCAAAACAATATTCAACATCGTATATTATCGCATCAAATAGCTCCTAAAAAGACACGGACAAAAGAGTTTTATACGTTTCCCCTTTACGGCGTGAGATGTATTATTGGCTTCGTTTTTACTTATTATAAGAAAAATTACTCAACAGGGACGGTAGCCCGCGTGTGTGCGCAGCTTCCGGATCACCTCCTTAATCACGAGTGGCGACACTGGTATTCCTGCTCACCTCAAGTATTTAGCGGGGAAAGTGTAGGTGGGAAGCGGAGGTGGGCGACATTATTGTCCAACTAAGGAATGGCGGGGTGGGCTGTGGGGCGACGAGACGGGGGGATAAAAGAAGGGAGACGAGAAGGGAGGAATGAGCTCGTAGGCTACTGTCTGAGTCACGGGCTCTAGATGCACCTTCCGTTGCCGCTCCTGGGTGGGCGGTAAACAAACCCGCCAGCGGAGGCACGCAGTGGGTGTCTGCTGTCTCCATGGCGACCAGTGCTCGCATGCAGAGGCTGCAGGAGATGAACGTCTGCAACTGCTGGCACCTTTGTTCACACACACACACAGACACATACACACACACACACACTGACGCTAACAGTATTTACTGTACGTTGACGTTCATTCATTGCCTGATTTCAGTACTTGAAGATAACTATCTGTAGGCCTACATATGGTTTGTAAGTATGTCGTTTCCCCCCTTTTTTACTGACCTCAGCAACCATCATGTACAGTATATTAAAACTTTACTATAATGGAAAAGAATCGTCATTTCTAATTCAACTTTATTTTATTATTATTTTATATTTTTTTATTCAATACATAAAATTGTCCATACATTATCGGCGGTAGAAAAATATAAAATATAACTTTACAGAAAACACTTTAACAATACATTCACATGCACATTTTCCCCAAAATAAATAATATATAAATAGATAGATAATTATACGTTAATAATCAAGTACTGGAATAGCTCTGCTACCACTGGTCATCTCAATAAACGTGTGTTAATGGTCACAGGCACGCTTCGCCTGCGGACTCCAGCTCAGCTTTTCCACAGCTCTAAAGTGACGCTTCAAGTGTTTCGGTTTGTTTTTGGGTGTTTTTGTCCTCCAGCTACAGTAAGACAGTAACAACCTACGGATCCTCCAGTCTCAGAACACATCCAGTGTGGAGCTTCTCGCAGCCGGTTCCTCCTCCCTCCGAACTTCCGGAGAGGTTGCTCCCGTAGATTTATGGTTGGCCCCAGATTGCTGCCAGCAGGACAATCCGCAGTACGGCCGCGTCAGCCGGTTCTGGCCTGTCCCACAAGCTGCAGGTAGGTGGCAGACTTGAGGAAGCGTGGATAGCAGTCCTTCTCCATCAAGGCGTAGATCTTGGCCTGGGCTACGTCGAAGCAACACGGGCCGGCCTGCCCCACATTCTGCTTGGTCACGGCTTTAGTCGTGTGGTCCAAATTGACCTGAAAGGAGAGGAGAGATGGAAACGCTGTTATTATGGCTTACAGAAACACTGCACTAGAAAAGCATCTTCTAGAAGCTGACAACTCCCAATGTTCTCCAATTTACAATTCATATGGGTATTTAAAGTAATCGAACCCTTCATGCATGTTTTGTGACCGTAGGTTTTTGGGAACTTGGTTCAGAAACTAATATGTATTTTTATATGCATTTGCGTTATTCAGAAAATAACGCAGAATTCCTGAGCAGTTGTTTTTTTGGGAGATTAATGTCTTTCACCCATCAGTGACCATTGACCTGTATTTACTGTAAAAGATACACACTTATTTTTTATATACTGTATATTTTTCATACATTTTTCATATTTCAAGTACACAGCAATCACCTTAATATATCTACTGTATCTATAGTTACCTCTCTTGGTGCATTGTTGCAAATGAACTCACTGTAGATTTTCTGGGCTTTGCTTGGGCGTTTTGAGGTCTTGGTGGTTCTGTAGTCTTCACAAGCCAAATAAAAGGCGATGTTTTCTTCGCTGAACTCCGTCACTAGAAAGGCCCTGAATAGGCACAGGCCATCTGAAGAGAAGAATATAAAATGGATTAGAATGGACCAAAAACTGGCAGGTTTATCATGGCTTATGTAAACCATTAGCATATTTGTATGCAGTAGTATTTGTTTAAAATTGCAGGACTTCACTTACTTTGGCTGGACAGCAGTTTGTCAAGAGATTCCATCCATGTCAAAGGCTCATCTACATTTAACCTGCAGTGGACAAAGTCACGTTACTAAAATAAACAACTCAAATGAACAACACTCTTGCCATTCAAACAGTAAATTGCCACCACAGGATTTTGTATTTCACCTCTGCTTGTCAGCTTTCTTTGCGTGTCCCACATTATCTGACTTCTGTAGTAAACTTCCAAACAGAGCTTTAAGTTCCTTTGCCCTGTAACGACGAAGGAACATCTATTACAATTCGGTATTTAAGTCAGGGAGAGCCAAGGAAGCATTTCGGCAGTAGAACTTCAGCAATCTATATCTCATTTAAATACTACAGAGTAATAGATAATAACAGAAAAATAATAAACAGAAAATACCATACACACACAAACACATACAGTATATATATACATACAGTACCAGTAAAACCTTTGGACACACTTTACCATTTACTTGAATGGGAAAGTGTGTCCAAACTTTTGACTGGTACTGTATATACTGTGTAAACAGTTAATATATCTTGTTGTCACTCACCTCTCCAGACAAGTGATTGGTAGGGAGTCTAGTCCTCTGCACATTCTGTTGATGTATATTTCCAAAAGATATTAGAAAGGAATTTTTTTTGCGAGGCAGTGCTGTGTTACGTTGTGGAGCCTTTTTCTTTGTAGCAGATGAGCTGGCTCTCGGTTGGACTACTGGCTACACGTGAACACCGCTGTTAAATAAGGCAGCTTCTCGTGTGACATCACACACCTCAACCAATGAGGCTTGGGCTGCTGCTCTCCAAATACCTCCTCCCTAACTCCTTCCTTCCTCCCTTCCCATCACCACGTACAACACATTCAATTCTCTGGAAGTCTCTGCCGTCAAGGCAATTATTCTGCTCTCTCTCTTTCTCTGGGTGTGAGTGTGATATGCATGTTAGTATATCAGAAAACACTTTAAAGCAACATAGGGTATTTTTTAAGTCGAAATATTTATTTTTAATTGCTATTGGAATTGGTCTTTCCAAGCCCCAGGCAAACCCACAGTATAACATGACAACCATGTGGATTTGTTAATGGGAGTGCACTAGATAGACACTGGCACACAGATTATGTATTAGGAAGAGAATTTTAGAAATAATCGTAATTTATTGTCAACATAGCCTATGAAAAGAACAAAAGCCTTCTCTTACTGAAAAGCATTGTCCATTTATCTACCTAAAAAGGTATCGTCTATATGCAACGTCGGCGAACCTCCCCTCCTGTTCTGTGCTGTGCACTGGCTTGCAACCACCCTCACACCCGACGAACGCACCGAGCACCGCACCTGTCTTCACTAATGACTCATTCTATGTGGGAAGGACATATACAGTATGTACTGTATGTGGGGGGGCTGGATCCTTCAGTTGCTGGTCATTTTTTGTAGAGTGCAGTTGTATCTTGTCACCAGAGTGGCCGCCAATTTGCCAATTTAAATGGAACATTGTTATTTAACAGGAAAACACACTTTCACCATAAGTAAAACTATTTTAATTTCCCTGGTATTACCCTAAATGTATTTGTGC
>JAOEHI010053826.1:0-14743 GCA_025447815.1 Percopsis transmontana | reverse complement strand
TAGAGAATCTATACCGTCAAGGGTTTTACTAAAATTCGTTATTTCTTTAAAGAATTGCTGGTCAGTGGGACTAAGAAACAAATCTACTTGTTCCAATATATACAGTAGCTCATCCAATTCAATGCTCTCAACAGCACTGACAGTTGGCCTCATTGCAGCATTGACCCCTGGTGACACAATCAATCAATACTAAACACCGTTTCCAACACGCTACTGAAATACGCCAACCATTTTGTTGCGGAACCTACAGGGTAGAAATGCCAAGGCTGCTTAGCATTCTTCGAAGTTCTAAAAGTGAAAGAGATTATGGTGATGGAGTTCAAAGTGTTGTGTAAGATGTCAGGGAGATGTCAGGAGTTTAGCAATGCATCTGTCAGAGGGTTTCTCCCCGTCAAGTCTGCGTCCTTGAACGGACGTGCACGTACCGTGTCCCTGGGGATAATCCACATTTCCCTGGGACCCCCACCCCTGAGATCACTAACACAGTACACATGCACGTCCTGTCCTTAAGGGAGGGGGGGGGGGGACTATAGACTATAGGGGGAGTGGTAGAGCATGATTCAGTATAAGAGTACTGAGGAGTGCCAGCTACTCAGCACTCGGGTGTGGGAGGGGCTTCAAACAAAACAAAACCCGCTTGTTTTAACCACAAGGGAAATTCCACACACAAATCGAGCGTGCCTTTAAACACAGGTTACCAAACCTATCTGTGCAATGCTCTCCAAATCAACAAATACTTGTGATGTACCCTACGGTTCTGAGTCCAAGTGAAATAATTACAACCTTTTGCTAGTTACCTGTATGTACCTGCTAGTAGTCTGCATTCTACTTGTTCCAAGCTGGCCTTCATGTGCATAGGTAGCTAATCACTTGGCTTAAGCACTAGTAAATCACATTAGTTGTGATTGTCCCCTTAAATCAATGTTGAGCCCTGGCATGCAGCAAACCTATCCTTCTCATTCGAAGTAAGAAAAGCACAGTGCGGTCCAAGGGCGGTCTTTCTTATTCATTCTGGCAGAGCTTTGTCATTATTCCAGCAAGTGGATTATCACATTTCCTATTGTCTGTCAAAGTATGACCTTCCCGAGATACTTGGGTGCATAGCAGCTTAGTGGTTAGCATACTGCTGCCTTGCAATGCCAGGATCCTGGGTGCATTTTTTTCCTGTATTGACATAGGTATGATCCCACTGCTGAAGACATGCAGGTTAATCGTATTGGAGACTATTCATTGCCTGAAGATGTGAATGGCGCGTGTCCCATTTTGGTGTCTTCTTGCCTTGTGGCCAAAGTAGGCTGTGATAGGATTCCAGCTCCTTGTGTCACTGAATACGAATAAATGTAAGCAGTTTCTTATATCTTAAACCTCACTAAGAAAAGTCAGTTGTACTTCTTTTGATTTAGCTGGCTGCTTCTCTTTCAAAAATATTGAATTTGAAGCATTAAACATGAACTAGATTTGTGTCTGAAATCCCCCTTGTGGTTGAAACCAGCGTTACATAAATGTTGTTTTGGTTTGAAACATCTGAGCTTATAGGTTCACATATGATGTAAGATGTAAATTTGAATTACTTTGGGAATTAAAGGTGCAATAACAGTAAACTTGCCTTCCCTTGCCATGTCATGATTGGGTAATAGGCTAAAAAAATACATTTAAAAAAGCCTACTGTCAAGGGACAGAGCGGCTTCTGCCAGAGTCCGAGTAGAGGTTATGTTGACAGGATTATGCTTGTGACCAGGGTAGCAGTGACACATTTCTGCTCCTCTAATCCTATCCTGTGTGATGCTAGCTAAGGCAGTGTACATGTTTGTTACCTGCACGTGTCTAAAGGACTGCAACATTACTTTGTTTCTCTTTTTTATCAGTCTACTATATATCTCTGCATTTACTGTAAAAAAACAAAAGTTATCCACAAACTGGTACATTTTACACCAAACCAGACATTCAACTACAGTATTTTTTTATAAGATACTGTTTTTTATTGTTGAAATATGCTATTGTTAGAATACTAGTCTACTCATATTACAGTATGTAGGTCACTTTGAAAATCAACATTTTAAACCCAAGTTTAATGTTTTTATTAGTAAGATTTCCTTTTTAAAATGTCTTTATTACTGTACAGTGTCCTTGGGTTTCTTGAAAGGCACTTTAAATTATTATTATTATTATTATTATCATTAAGTTCAAACCCCAGATTGTCTTAGACAGATAGTTAGATTCAGTTACACAGAAAAAGTTAGTTTATGAAATTCTATTAAGTAGGCTAGGAATCCAGCACCTTTACTCTACAAAGCAATGGTTTTGAAATTTGCTAAATGCCTTAAAATACGTTTATTCCTGGTTAGAGATCCTGAAAAATAGAAAGCAGGGGGACTACTCATGTGAATTGTTCTACATTACATCATATTGCATTATTTTTACAAGGGTTTACGGGTAAGCTTCAAGTTCTCCTTTAGGCTAGGTTGCTTTACATTGTAGTTTTAGATTTGATTTGAGGATTTTAAACAATAATGACTATATACGCAAATCATAATCGTAGAGATATGCTATAAGCATAAGCACAGGTGCCCTCCTCAGTTACATTAGCAATGCCCTTACCCTAGATTTCTGCCCCAGCTCACTGTTTGATATAGTACACATCTGTGCATATAGCAATAAGGGGAGGGGTAGAGAACAATTTGAGCCACTCAGTACTTGGAGGGGCATGCGGTCCATGAGTTTCAAACCGAAATAACATTCTTAAAAGCCTGTTTTCAACCGCAAGGGAAACTCCAGACAAGAGTAGTGTAACCTCGAGTAGTGTAACCTTTAAGGGTTTTGTGCTTTTAATTATACTGCAGTTTTTCTGGGTTATTTGCAGTGTAAAAAGAGCCAGGTCTGTAGTTCTTCACATTACTGTGCAACACAAGAATCCTTTCCTGCACTAGTGAACACATCTAAAAGAAACATTTCATGAGCAGGGTTTCATTCCATGATTTATCTCTGCCTCTGTGATATTTGAGATGTTACACAACCTCCAGTAAGCAGGGCTCCAGCAGAGATACATATCAGGCAAAAGACATACAGCCTGCCGAGAGTGATTTTGTTTGCCAGAGGGACCCAAGGGACATATTCTTGAGGCAGGCGCTGCTTGAGGGTTATTACAGGAATAGCATTTAAAATGAAAAACATTGTGTACTGTTTTGCTCAAAAAGCACCTTTTACATAACTCCTTGGTTTCTATCTTGCACTGTAGCTTTTGTTCTCACTTGTTCGCATTTGTTAACTTCCTAAAAGAGCAAGGTAGTGGGACAAAGAGAGAAAGTTTGTTTGAGAAGAATGTGCCACCCACATATATACCTTTCAGCAATAAGCCTATTATACTTTCCGGTGTTTATTTAACCAGAAAAAGCTCTTGGGATTAAATTTTTTCAATTTGTACAGTGTGTTTAAATAAAGGATACAAATTTTTAAAAATATTTATCCTACTTACTGACCCACAAAAAAAATATCATTAAATATTGACATTTTAAAAACAAATGTTTCCATTACACTACCATAGTAGCGCATAATTACGCTACTATGTTAGCAACAGATTTCAACAAGCAACATAAAAAATGCACTATGACCTGAAGCATGTGACGTATGTGACACCCGAACACCACACCCATATGAATATTTAACATGAGCATTAATATTATTAATTTTAGCACTTTGAGATTTGTTTCAATGTAAAGTGCATTACAAATCAAATGTATTATTATTGTTGGTTCTCTCATTCTGCCGAGTCCAATAGCGGTGGGCTTTACACACTGCGCATGAGGATCCTAGGCTTGTGGGCAGCTGCTCGTCCATAGAAACCCAGTTTATGAAGCTGACAACGAGCAGTTCTTGCGCTGACGTCGCTGCCGGAGGCAGTTTGAGACTCTGTAGTGAGCATGCTTCAGAACTCTCGTTCTGTGAGCTTATGTGGCCTACTGTACCGCTTTGTGGTCGAGCCGTTGCTTCTAGACGTTTCCACTTCACAGTAACAGAGTTTGTGGTTGGCCAGGGTTAGGTCTAGCAGGGTGAAAATGTGAAAACTGATTTGTTGGAAAGGTGGCATCCTGAGACAGTGCTACATTAAATGTCACTGAGCTCTTTAGTATGACCCATTTTACTGCAAATGTTTGTCTAAGGAGATTGCATGGCTTTATGCTTGATTTTATGCTCCTGTTAATAATGGATGTGCCTGAAATAGCCAAACCCATTAATTAGAAGGGATGTCCACATATAGTGTAGAGTTTGTATTACGACAAGAAAATGATTATGCTGCTGTTCACCTTGAGGGTGTTAGCTTCCCTAATGAAACATGCAATATGCAAAGGACTGTGCTACGTTTTGAGATTGATTTTCGTTGAAATAATTATAATCCAATCCTATGGCAACGATCAGTGTGTTCACACTGTAACATTTACATTGTCCTTTCCTCACTGAGTTTGAAATGACTTCCTATGAAGTTTCAGGTGAGGTTAGCCTTTTCAATTTCAACCCCCCCATGTTTACAGGCTGCAGGTAACGCAAAGAGCAGTATTGGATTAGGCAGGAGTGGCCATGACACTAGGCGGGTAAAAGTGCATCAAGCCTGTTATCTTTTGCCCTTGAAAGGTCATTCAATGCTTCCTGCAGCTTTGTCGCCCTACACCTCGCTAGGCTGTCGATGCTTCTGGCCATTTGTGTGTTTATCTCTGCCACTGGTTGCCAGAATGGGTGACAGGGTGGACTGCCCACAGTGGGTCAGAGTTGTGGCTTGGGCACTGTGACACTTTCTAGACCCAACATTGCTAAATCTTTGTGATGTAGCCAAAGGCTCTCACATACCATCACCCCATAGACCCATCCATCAACAGCCCGTGTCCTTTGGTGGAGTTCACTTCGATGCCCTATTCTGGCCTTTCATAAAGAGGTTTTGTTTACTTTACCAGACTTGTGTGTATTTTGCACTTCACCGTGAGTCTACAAAGAGTAACTTCATATTAGGTCCTCCAGCTGCCTCAAGTTGAGACCTGCCCTAGCGTGGAAGATTTTTCATTTGGATGAAATGTGAGGATTTAGGACCTGAGGCACAGAAATCCATATCCTATTAAGATTCAAAAGAAATAATCACTCAATTTAAGATAATTTGGCAATGGAAAAGGGTGAAATTGAGGTGACACAAAACCTTTCTGAGGATTCCGAAATTAATTAACAATATAAAAAGGCTTTTCAAGCAACTGACGTTGAAATAAAATGCTTTCCATGCTGCACATTTAGGAGCATATAGGAAATGACTATTCTGTTTGAATATCGGATGGAATCCCCATGTTGCATTTTGTGTGTTGGCACTTCCCAAGACTGGTGCAGCTCTGTATTCTACTAAAGTTTTGCATCAGTTGCTTGTGACGGTTAAAAAACTCCACATGTTAGTTGATGACGTCAGCCATAAAGTCAATGCATTCATTAGCAGGGGTCGACCTAAGACCACCCAATTACACATGAGATGAGTGTACCTTTAACTGAATGATTTTCTGTCCTTTTTTCATCTCTCTGTTTCCCTATCAGTCTCTGTTTCTCCTCCCAATCTCTCCATCTTAACATTTTTGTTAATTGAATTTCCTCCTCTGCCGACTGCATGATGGGCTCCCTGATGCACCCAGGAGCTGTGCTTGTGCCAAACACAGTGTGTGGGTGCACCGCTGATGGCTTCTCTCCAGTAATTAAAAAGCCACTTTATTCCACTGAACACGT
This sequence comes from Percopsis transmontana, assembly GCA_025447815.1. NCBI lineage: Eukaryota > Metazoa > Chordata > Actinopteri > Percopsiformes > Percopsidae > Percopsis > Percopsis transmontana. The sequence continues at coordinate 8,998 of JAOEHI010053826.1, read as the reverse complement.
CCTATTAACTCTCCAATGTGACAATACACTGATGTGTACCTCCGTGTTCAGCCTAAAGGAGAAACCCACCGGGGGATCATACAAGCTGGAAAGTAAAAGCTTAAAAACACACTCTTTGTGTTGAGAATGACCTCTGCGATATGAAATGTTGCTTTGGTTTGAAACTCAGAGATTTTAAACCATGCCACGTGCGTTTGTGTTTTAAACATAAAGAGTGAACTTGAGCAGAAATCTAAGGGTTCTGGGGGCTGTTCAATGCAAATCATTGAGTGTACCTTTAAAATCTCTCTCTTTTAAGCCTGTATAGTACTGTTGTGTCTCCTCCTGAAGTTATATTTTAGCAGGTGAAATCAACCAGGGAGGTTGGCTTTTGGCTTGATTAACTGAGTCAGTCTATTTTAATTTGTTTGTACACTCGTTTTTGATCAGCAAGAAGTGTTTACTAGTTCAAATTTTTATTTAATCATTTCATTTTGCCCAGACGCCCTATACTGAAATTTAAACCCACACACTGATAAAGACACCATGTTGTTTTACACCAAACTACAGGCAAATAACAAGATCCTTTTCATTAACTCTTTACTGACATATTAATGCCTTTGCGAACCAAAAACATTGATTTTCTTCAACAGGAGCTCAAAGATTTATAGTCTTTCATGTAGGGAAATCACTGATGCATGTTGACTTTTTGTGAGAAACGTTTCTTAACAGCAAAAAACCCCAGAAGAATATCCTATAAGACCTTATTCTCATGGTTGAAATATGTAGGTCTACTTCGGTGCCAGCTGAATGTAACAGATGCTAAGCCCTTCATTGGATTGTATTCTGTCCCTCAAGGTACCTTTTTTCTAGTGTACACTATACACAGTCAGTTGTAAGGTTGCACTTGTATGGGTACACTCCTACATGGACCCTTTTCACAGAGATGCCTGGTTCACTAAAACACAGGTTTAGTGCGCTATCATCGCAACTTTCACTATCGCAATCATCGCTATCATCGCAACTTTCACTATCGCAATCATCGCTATCATCGCAACTTTAATTTTAAAGTTGAATCAGGTGTGCAGGTGGTCTAATGCAAACCCCCAACAGTGGTACGCGTAACCCAGTTAATATCAGATTGTGATTACATATAAAATTACATTGCATACAAAATTAGTAATTGATATTTTCATCTTGTGTCAGATGAAAATAAAAGTATAAATAGGTAATGAAGTATCAGATGTTGGTGTTAATGTTGCATGAACATGCCTCCTTCATACTGTAATAGAATTTTCATAATATTATTAATAATGTTTGACTTCAGTTTAATGGGACACATTCAGGATCATACTATGTATGTGTGGTTAGGGCTACTTCAACTACATCATAGGCTGTGGGGGAACCACTGGCCTAATGAACACTTCACAAGCGCAGATGTGGAAAAGTCCAACTTCAGAGAGTAAAAGTAGTGATTTCAATTATTAGTCCCTGTAATTGGTTTCTGGGGGCAGCTTCTTACTTTTTTCTTTCTTTCACAAAACGAAACCTTTGCTTTCTATAGTGTGATCAATTAAGAAACCTTTCCTTGAACACATTTGATTGGCTAAGAGGAAAATCAATAATATTGGTCCCTCTCATGCCCTATTACCGTATCATTAGTCAGTTAAGTGGCTATGTGGAGACATGCCCAGTGACTGCTACACCCTATTGAGATTTTGACTCTCCTAACTAGATCTGCCTTGGTCACAAACTCTATACCATCCAAAGTGTAAGGAGACACAATACACGTTTTCTTTGAAACCCCAATCTGATATACCTGCACTCACCATGGAGAATGTGGAGAAGTGTTTGCCAAAACTACAGTGTTTTGGCCTGTGAGCTTTTGTTGGATGGTAAGTGGCTTGCGACCAGCTATATTTTGTGTCATAAAACAATTTGCATTTAATTTGGATGTACTGTAATCATTTTATTCAGAAATGTTTTGGCAAATGGAGGGAAATTTATCACGTAGCATGAATAAAGGATTAATTAAATTCCAAACACCAGCATGTGGGATTTTATTGCCATAAAGAAGATATAAAGTGGAGTTAACAAACTCCAAATCAGAACTGCAAATGGAAAGCGTTTCAATAATGTCGGCTGAGGCCGGCATTAAAAGTTTCTACCTTTAAAAATGTGTGGATCATGTTTATACAATACATATTCATTCGCACTGTGGCATTTTATTGGACAAGGGAATTGGACGATTCATAGTGCCAGCTAATACGGACCCTCCTGGCGCCGGTTTAGGAGCGCTTTAGGGCAAACAGCAGATTAATCCAGATTTACACTCAGCGTTGGCAGAGGAAAGGTTCTCAATAAAAACTGGTGTGATGGCTTTTCTCCCTTAAACTGATTTGGCAATCTGCCAGTAGCAACGTCACACGCACCACACACACACACACACACACACACACACACACACACACACACACACACACAGGCAAATACAGACATACCCACACCCAGCATACAGGCACATAGCAATATCCAGACACATAACTCAGATGAATGCACAGGTTGACCGTAGTTTCTCTCTTTGTACAGTCCCGATGAGTGACTCTCCCCGGTGCGGCACTAACTCATGTTCCATGCCCTGGTGTGAACCCAGACACTACAGCTGCCTTCAGAGAGCGGTCCACGCGCTGAGATTCATTCCGGCAATCCCTCCAATGTCTCTCCCAGGCATTGCCAGCTTCGGCGCCTTTTTAATCTCACCCACATCGATCACTGGCCACTTTGGTGCTGATAAAAAAGTAATTTCTCAAAGCTGGTTCAAGCTGCAGCCTGGCCAGCAGTGTAAGTTTCTGCCTTTAACAAGTGTCTTAAAAGTTAGGATTCCAACCCACTGTTTAGTGTTGTTTAATACAATTGGTTTAATGACAGTGACAGCTTATTGAACATGCTGGTGTTTAGATTTGAATATTGAAGGTCTCAAAAACAAACAACGCTGTGTGATTATCACCGAACACATACAGGTAGAACCTTTTTGGACGAATATTAAAGATACCTTTATTATGGTAGAGATACTTGTTTGTGACAACATCTGAATCTCTGAATAGTACAGATCTGCGCTGTATTAAGAGAGGTTCAGGGAAAATAAGCCTTAAACCCTTAGCATTGCCCACTTTAGTAAAAAGTGGGAAAAATTTAAATAAAAAAGTTTTTATTTTCCTTTAGACTCTAATATACATTCCTTTCTCACCAGCTGAGAGTGATTAGACTAGAATGGCACTACTGTAGCGACTTCTATATGACAATTTACTGAAGTGCTTATGCAGCGCACAAACTCATATTACTCGCAAGCCCTTTCCTCAATATTTTGAAAATAGGAAGTATTTCCCCAACACCGTTAAGAGCTTGCCTAATTTTTTTTAAGCCCACCTCCCGACTAAAGACATTCATCCTTGCCACAGCCTGGGTAATCCACATGAATAGCCCCCCTAATTTATTTGAATATCTTCCTATTCAAATATTCAAAATTATTCAAATGAGCTGAAGTTCAGTATCTCTGTTGATGTTTTTAAATGGTGAGGCACCATGACAACAGCTGCCATGGTGCATTGAGGCGGTAGTTGCAGGCTCATGTGATGGACAGGTTGCTTTGTGCATGATCCCTGGGAAACCTTTTCATCATCGAGGAGTAAAAGGCTTCATAGCAGAACACAGCTATGGCCCAATGTGGCCTTAAATCATTTCAATGGGCCACCACAAAAAGACCTGCGCCACTAAGCATTAATACGTTTTCAGCCTTGTTTAGGGGCCTCTCATAGAGTCTTTGTTTTAACGTGTCAGGCAGTGGAATAGTGTAAACAGCAGTGGTGGGGCAGCTATTCTATCTGCTGATAGAACAGTCTTTCCCGAGTAGAATAAGAGAGTATAACCAAAGTCCTTATAGGAAAGTCTGGCCACTCAGCAGCCACCTTCGTAACGCCTGCGGGCACTTACTTTGGGCCGTTACTTTGGGTCGGTACTTTGGGCTGTTACTTTGGGCAGTTAATTTGGGCAGTTAATTTGGGTCGGTACTTTGGGCAGTTAATTCGGGCCGTTAATTCAGGCCGTTACTTTGGGCAGTTACTTTTTTTGGGCAGTTACTTCAGGCAGTTAATTAGGGGCCGTTACTTCAGCCAGTTACTTTGGGCAGTTACTTTGGGCAGTTAATTCAGGCCGTTACTTCTGGCAGTTACTTTGGGCAGTTAATAATAGAATAAAGAGCTGAGCTCCGCAGGGCTCTTTTGTGGGAGTTCTCCCTGATTCAACATGTTCAATTGTGGAACCACCCACCGCCCAACAAAATGAGCCCAGTGAACATTTCTCTGTCAATCAGCTAAATCGAGATTCCTAGCAAAACACACGGCAGTCATAATCCAAATAGATACATTTCTACAGTCTTGTTTATTCATGGTCAAGACTTAAACCTATGGGCTGAAACAGGTCGAAATGCAGAATATCTGCCTCTGGACACTGAATCATTGTTTCACGTTAATTGTTGAGCTCGTGGCCTGGAAATCAGAGTGCTCTTATAATGTCGGTGAATACACTACAGTAGAGAGCCCAAAGTGTGACGTCACTTGGAGCACACACCCCTAAGCATTTTCTTCCTGCTGGAGCCTAGTGTAACTAGGGAAGCTAAAACCCAATGGGCACTAGCGTCTGTCGCTAGCACTTAACGTGTCGGGGAGTGAGGTTTTACTCTGCACAGCTCAGCACCTCACTGTACCGCTGGCCTCCGTTACACTAGCATCATTTCTCCGTTCATATATCCCATATTATAATCACATCCTTGGTGAAAAAATTCTCTGTGTGTATAACTTTGAGAATATCTGGCTTGATGTTTTGGGATAAAAGTGAATCACTGTCAGATGATATACCTCCCTTTTGACATGACAACACAATCACAAAGGCATGGATTTGTTCCCCCTTTATTCCTTTTCAAACTAAAACTAAATGTTCAATGCTGATTTCAACCTCTACGTATACACTACATATATACATTTACATTTACATTTGCAGCATTTAGCATACGCTTTATCCAAAGCGACTTACAATTAGTACATTTGTCTAAATTTTTCAGCAAATTCCGGCAAAGTGCTTAAGAGCTGATGTAACAGAGAAAAAAGGAGGAAACTTTTTTTTTTATAGGAGGAAAGGAGGATAGAACAAGTATGGAAATATCACATATAAAAATATCTGTCCCAAAATTAATACTTATTAAGACTTATTAATACTTAATTGCATCATCTTACTTTAAAATCATTTGTTTTTTCAAGAATGAAAATTGCATTAATAGGTTGGTTTCTTCAGGGTTTCTGCTCTGCTTAACATTTACCTCACACTTTGATGTGGTATGTTCCAAAGCGAAATTCTTCTAGTACAAGTTTGGCTGCTTCATTAGCATCTGTCTATGGCAACAATGTGTTTTCAAGCTGGCTCCTTACTGTATGTTTGGCAATTACTCATCTGCTGCACTGCTGATGACTTGCTGTATAATTAGATTTCCAGGCAGTGCCAAACCATTTGTTGTTGATCAGCAGGGATAGTCCCCTGGCACCAGGCCTTTGTTACGGCTGGTATAATTAAAACACCAATTTATGCATCAATTGTTTCGATTAGGTATTTTGCTGATAAGTTCCAATGTAAGAACACCACATCTGGGGCCATTTTGATTGGCAATAAATAAAATTATTTTCAGGGCAATAAAATACCCTCAACATTTGGATTTGGCTTTCAAAGGTTAAAGCACCACTAATAAATAGATGATGTATTCCTATTTCTAGCTGTGCGGTAGTCAATTGGTAAATACAATAGGCCTACAGTATATAAAGTGTATTTATTTGATGTAGTTACAGTATTGGACTGAGGAAATCTAGTAATTCCATTTCTAACCAAGTTGATTAGTCTCAAAGACATACAGCACCAACAATCATCAGCACTAACTGGAACAAGGTGATGTTTTTGTGTAGGCTTAGCAACTGTATCTAATAGGAACCTTGGGTTATTTAAATTAAAATAAATCAACTACAATGACCTGCCACTAATGTCCTTGTGGCAGTTTATATTTATACTAATCTATCCTCCACCAGATATAATATGTTCTCCAAATGAGTAGTGTTGGGCAAAAAATAACTAACAAATTATTTTTAATAAATCATTCTGAAGTTTGATTGGTACTGAGGATGCAGTGATACCGTTCCCTCCTCCCATCCCTTAGCGTGACTGTGGTGGTGACACTGCCACTGACAGCTTATGAGTTTGTTGCAATGTAAATCAAATAGTTTAGAAAAACACAACTACATGTTACTAATAAAGCGAATTAGCATAGCTGGTCGATGAAAGCAAAGTTCTTGTTTTGAATCGCTAATTTAGGGGTGATCGATAATTGTATTAATTGTGTAGGGACCTGCTTTCATTTTACCTTGTCCAGACTCAACACCAGGCTGTCAACTCAATGGTACTGAAAGCTTGAGAACAAACTGTTTGTAGCAGGAACCAGAAGATTCGGACAGCTCAAAACATTTAATGAAAAAACTCAAAAAGTTTGAGGTACGCCTCCTGGAATCGCAACCTGAAGTGGAGGGGTTTGAGTGATGCTGTGATGCTGAGAGCCTTGTTGTCTGGAGCTTTAGGGTAGGGTAGGGTCTCCCAAGGCAAAGTGTTCTCAGGTGAGGGGCCAAACAAAGGGTGGTTCATAAACCCCCATGGATAGGCAGAACGGTCTGAATCAGGTCTGGGTCTTTCAGGGGAGTGATCGTCCTTAACACTGGCAGAGGTCGCTGAGGTTTTTGAGAAACTCCACAGTGGCAGGGCCCCAGGAGCGGATGAGATTCGCCCCGTTATCGCATAGTTAGAATGCACAATTGCTTGTAAGAGTGTCTCAACTACAAGCTGCAACGTGTTCCTCTCCAACATAACTGGTGAGTGTTTGGCAGTACATTGTGCGGTGATACTGGAGTCTGGCCCAGCTATAGCATGGGAAGAGCCAGCCAGGAGCTGCCCGGGTACGTAGGCGGCAAGGCCGGTCCCCTGGCACCCGTGGCATTTCCACAAAATCAACACCAACGTGGGAGTTGAGGATTATTAGAGTCGGACAGAGGAGGTGCACACCGAGTTCAACACAGACAGAGTGGAGCTACAGTGGCAAAATTCACACCGCTATGACTTTGGTGAGTTTGTTTCTGTTTGTCTCGCTTTCACATCAACACACACCCACTCACAAACACTTACAACCTCCTTCCCTAGCTCCCGCATTTACCAAACCTGCTTTAGTCAGTTTTCAGTGGATGACAAGATTGATACTGTGGCATAGAAAAGCGGTGTCTACACCGACGATTGACTGTTCACTCGTGCTTCGCACGGTTTTATTCCACATGTATTATAATTCCACAGACGGCAATAATATATAACACACAGGACTTAAACACTGCCTGAAATGTAGCATACTAACAGGAAATTAGCGGATCCTGCTTCCTTGTCCCGCCAGCTTCCTCGTTCGCTGGCATCTCTCCCGTGTGTCCACTCTTTGCTCCTTTCTATAGAAGACAGGTAATCAATAATTTGCCCACACCTGTTCCCAATCCCCAAGTCCTGTGAACCACACCTCCAAACGTTCCCTCCAACAGACAGACAGAGCTAAACCACGCACACACTAGACAAAATCCCAAGATGGCCTGTGCAGGCCCTTTAATATGAGATAACATGCAATAACATGCTGATGAGATCTCTTTATTGTTTGTGATGTCAAATAGCATGTAAACAGACAGTTATTTACAATTTTTTTAATGCATTTGTATTTTAAATACCCACACTTGCAAAAACAGCAATGAAAACAATATTGTATTGGTTTATGTATTGAAAATTAATGTTCTTCGGGAGATCAGGAAACAAAGTTTTTCATGGCAAATGGTCAGACTTAGTGAACGCGAGGATCTTAGATTGCCCTTGCTCTTGCTTCATTATGTTCTTGGGAGTTTTGCTATATTTATTCTCTTGTACTTTTACTTAGCACAGCTCCATAAAAAGACTGTTTAATGTCACATGGCAACACTCTTTCTTGTCTTTTTCCTCATTTAATTAATGTAATTTAAAAATAGATTTTAAGTTTAGCTAAACAAAATCTGCAAAAAGAAACAAAACCATAAAACAGCTCCCATATTGATTTTCGATGAATTAAGCTGTCCAGGTTAACGCCGACCACTGCCATGTTTGCTGGCAGATCCAATCCTCCAACTTCTTGTCTAGAGAGGAAAGCGCATACTTGGACAGGCCAAGAAATTTGACCTAATCTAATGACAAGGGATCCTTTGAGTTAGTGCCGCAGCCCCAAGGAAGATGAGCTATGTCCTTATTCCAACCACAATGTAATCCATACATGCAAGATAAATTACACAGTGCACCCTCTGTGCTCAAGGTATGTCCTTGCTAGCCTGTATATTAAAAATTGAAATGAGGGATAGGTTTAACATTGTGGAGATTGATGAAGTTTAATACACACAGCCACATACCCGTGTGAAATTGTATCACACATTTCCTGAGTTCTATATGATTCATACCATATTGTTTAACATGTTACAAATTAAATGAATCAGTAACTGTGGCGAACATTCAAAGCTGCACAACAAGAGTCTTGTTTCACCGTGCTCTGCGTGGTTTTATTCAGCTCTTGGTAGACCCACAGGTTCCTCAACAGATCGCCTGGCCCCGCGCATCAGTCCCGCAGCTCTGGCCCGCGCTCCTTCACCATGGGAGACAGGTGAATATTCATTGGCCCACACCAATCCCTAAGTCCCATGAACCACACCTCCTGAGCGGGGCGCGCGCCGGGCCCGCCGCGGGGGGCCCCACCCCCCCCCCCCCCCCGCCCCCCCACGGCGGCCCGCCCCGCCCGCGGCGGGCGCCGCCCGCCGGGCCCCCGCGGCCCCCCCCCCCCCCCCCCCCCCCCCCCCCCCCCCCCCCCCCCCCCCCCCCCCCCCCCCCCCCC
>JAOEHI010053825.1:0-14744 GCA_025447815.1 Percopsis transmontana | reverse complement strand
CCCCCCCCCCCCCCCCCCCCCCCCCCCCCCCCCCCCCCCCCCCCCCCCCCCCCCCCCCCCCCCCCCCCCCAACGGAATATTGAACAAGCCTTGTTTAGAACCTTTCCACTTACTCTTCTTATTATGTATTCTATTAATTACTGTGATGCGGGTCACCAGGTTTTTATTACTGGACGTACTGGAATGTCTGTTTTGTTAGTCATCATGGGTGGCATCAGAATCCTATCGATCTCATGGATAATGCCATTAGTGCTCAGGTCGTCGCTGTAGGTCACATTAGCCTCATTGACAAAGATGGACCCCTGCGGAACAATGCACCAAAGACATTTAAACGTCATTAAAAAATTATTTGAATAGTCAAATGTGATTTCTAAATGAACCGCGCAAATTCACCTGAGAGAATGAGGTTGTTAGGAGTCCTCCGGCCACACTGGTCAGGTTTCTGGGTGTGGTCAAGTCGCTGGCCGTGAGAATGTGGCACATCACGATGTGGTTCCGAATTATATTGCCCAAATACTCCTGGTTTGTGGCCCGGGGTTTTATCTAGGTTAATCACATCAAGTTTATTTATATTTACATCTCTAGTCACCAGTCACACATCTCATTGCTCCAGTCATTTATAGCCACCAGTGACGGTCGAACCGGAACATTTCTCACCATGTCACCGTTTTTGCGATTGTTTGCATAAGCCTCCACAGAGGGAGCGAAAACTGTGAAAGGACCCCGACCTCTTAGGTTGATGTCAGACACCTGAATATAAAATTTAAATATTTTAACAGGTTTGCAGAAAAAAGAAAACCCATGTTAGACATTTGAAAACTTTAATTACAGCCAATCGCTACATCTGTTTATTTTATTTATTTCTCTAGTTGAATGTGAAATCAGCTGGTTTAGAAATGGCCTTGAATCAGAATCTTTGTTCACTATGGTCACTTACCAACAGGGCAACGGCAAAGTCCCCAAACTTCCTGTTGATGATTTCCTGGAAGGGAACAGGGAAGATTAGTGAGCATTCCCTCAAACACCTGTGGAGGGCGCTGTAATGACCTCCTTACCTTTCCCACTGTGCCTTTGCAGAGAATGCCATCTCCTCTGTAGCCACTGAAACACGTGCATGTGCGTTCACCCGGGCCAGTCATGTTACACTTGGCAAACCTGTGGCACCCTGCGTTTTTCTGGCGACAACCGGAAGGCGGTGTTACGCGGGCCGATAGATTGGAAACAATAACTGTTGTGTTGATGACAATTGAATTGAGTTCAATTGAAGAAGGGTTGTTCTTTACCTTTTTACAGAGGTCAATCATCTTGCAGGTCTGCCCATCTCCTGAGTAGCCGGAGCTGCAAGTGCAGGATGTCTATAGAGAGGTTATAAATGAGTACATCTATTTCATTAAATATATATCAATAGATGGTTAGGTAATGAGTGAAAACTATGGAACAAACATTGATTCATGACTCATTATTCAGCACATAGATACACGAGTAGGGGACAAATCAGGACTTGCTTTGTTGGGTCCAGTGTGAATACATTCAGCGTTGGCATGGCAACCTCCATTTCCATCTAGACAGGGGTTTATCTCTAGAAGAAAATACAACAAACCGTCTTTTGTTTTAAAACACAATTTATTTTCAGTTTAGAGGGCCACATGTGGACAAATGTGGCAGCTATCTAACACATGCTCAGGTGAGATGTTTTTTGTTCTCCAGACGTTCAAAGATTTCAAATTAGCCCGTCCCTTTTCAGTTCCTTTCAGGCCACGACACTGACCACCCAACTGGAAAACCTTTACGATTGGTGACCTTTAAAATGGCAGAATGGACGAGTCCTTTGGCCTTACGAGTGTAAACCTGAGCAGATTCAAATATCGAATTGGAGCCGTTGATGTGGGCTACTCACCCACACACACCAGGCCATCGCCAGCATAGCCAGGGCTGCACACACAGTCCCTGCGTCCTGGCTGCGTCCTCTTACACACGGCGTGTGCACTACAGCCTCCGCTATTCACCGCACACGCGTCTTTGGCTGCACGCGCCCACCCGCGACACACGCACAGGCACACATACACATACACACAAATGCACAGATGGTCACATACAATATGGGCTACACATTCACAAATCATAATACAAATATTCAAACAAATTCATGTGTGCCTATATGCTCCTACTATGTTACATGTATTTTATACAGTACCGGTCAAAGGTTTGGACACACTTTCCCATGGGATGGGAATGGGAAAGTGTGTCCAAACTTTTGACCGGTACTGTATATTTATAAAATACACGTAACACAAAAAAAATTAATATATTACGTCATTTTAGCAGACGCTTTTATCCAAAGTGATTTACAAATACATGGAGCAGACAGGGTTTAGGCATCTTGCTCAAGGATGCTAACAGGTAGGCCAACTCTGGGGTTCAAACCCACGACCTTCTGGCTGGGAGTCCAACACCTAGACCACTAGACTATCCTGCCCCTATATCCTACATAGTTTTTTTATTTATTTTAAACTTCAGTGAGCAGGGGCTAAAATTTGGGGCTCCGGAGGGAAAGGGAGGAGGAGACATTTGAATGTTTTCCTACCTTTGCAGTAAGTGCCGTTACCCTGAAACCCTGCGGCACAGATACACTGTGTGCTAGATGGCCTGATGATACAGCTATTACAGCAGTGGGACAAAAAGACACACAGAGATATATTAGGTCATTTAGCAGACACTTTTAACCAAAGAGACTTACATTGAGTACAAATACAAGTATTACAAGGAGCAGTTAGGGGTTAGACATCTGGCTCAAGGATGCTTACAGGAAGGCCAACTCTCGGGCTTGAACCCATCTCCTTCCACCTGGGAGGGTAACACCCAGACCACTAGACTATTCTGCTACAGAATGCAACATTGTGCTTCATTTCTTTCCAGAATGAAGCAATATCCTGATATTGCTTTGTTCTGGAAAATAAACCTGAAGCAAAATGTTTGTTTTCTGTACTCACTTACTTTGCACTGGTGTGACACTTGATCAGTCCACAGAACTCATCCTCTTTGGAGTCGATCTCTGCAAAGGAACAACCAGATAGCTCAGGTTCAGGTGGGTTAGCATTTAGCAGCACCAACATTTCAAGCTAACATTCATGCTCCACACTTAAGTCACAGAGGATGCCTTTCCATCCCACGTCGCATTCACATGTCCCGTCACCCTTCACACCCTCATTACACCGGCCATTTTTACACATACACACTGCCAAGAGAAACAGAAAGAAAACAATGTTGTGTTATTTATGCCAGGGAAATAATATTTTCACCCCATTTCACTACAACATTTATGTAGTCAATTCATAGCAAAATGAGACACATTTTGAGATCACAGTAATTGCTAATGTTAAGGATCTCACTGGCTCTGAGCGGTTGAGCTTTCCATTGTCAAAGAACACCATACCTTGATCACAGTGAACGCCATATTTGCCCGACTGGCAGTCTTCACAGGCCGTTCCGTTGAAGCCTGGGTTGCACTGGCAGTTGCCCGTGCCCGCTGTGCCATCCGCACACACGCCATTACCGTAGCAGGGCTGTCCCTTCAGGCCGGGACACGGTTCACAGTGCGGCCCAAAGAAACCACTGCAGCAGTTACGCACCTGTGAGACAACAGAGAATTAAAAGTGCGCTAACGCTGCTCAACATTGGAGACACCCAGGAAAGCATGGATTAATGGACGTTTATTTATTTGTAATTGTTAATTTCACATTTACATAGATGTATATGCTGTGTAATTTTCGACGTACAATGGATGACTCCACGCAGGCAGCGCGGCAGCCAAAGGTGACGATTACTTTTCTCTCGATGTAGCGGCGCCTCACGCAACTTGCCTCCACATTCTTTCCTTTTGATTTCTGCAGAGGACGGGAGGTGTTATCGGCCACTACGGATGCATAGTTGTCATGCCAGGATTTTAAGTCGCGCACAGACAACCATACCTTTCTGACTGATCCATTGGGACAGGCATTCACTGTAGCGCCAAAACATTCCCGACAGTCGCCCTTTGAACAAAATATGATTTTATTCAAGATGAGTAAATAGCAAAGATGTATGTTGAGTGAGCGTTTTAATAGAGGGTTAAAGGTACACTTCTTGATTTTAGTACAGAATTTCCCTTGTGGTTCAAACAAACGTGTAGTTTTTGTTCGAAACTTACGAGAGCACATGTCCCTCCCGCACCTGGGGGGCCCCCAAGGAGTATACCTTTAACCGATGCGGGTATTTTGGAAATATCTTTACCATCTTTTCTGTGTATTTTTCGGTGTCACAGCGGTTCCGAATGATCTCCAGCACTGATGACAGACTGTGGATCACCCCCTTGCCAGTCATAATGTTAGACACGTTCAGCTTAGCTTCATTCACATATAACTAGAGAGGAGGATAAAGAAAGAGGTGGTTATGTGCTGAACCCAACACCTGGACCGACACACAGATGCAGATTCTTGGTTAATTCATTAGAACAGTTAAGGCAGGTACTTTTCCTTCTCGAGGGAATATGCCCAGCTGATAGGAAAACCCCAGCATTGACTCCTTATAGCCGCCAGCCTGCAGGTCTGTCTTCAGCAGCCGTTCTGACAGAATAATGTGGTAGCGTGTTGTGTTTAGGTCCTGTCAGTAGAAAAGTCATATGGAACAAATGGCTTAGTAGTCATGATAAGGTAAGGAACAGAATGTAAACATTAGGGGCCCTATTTTAATTATCTAAGCACATGGTCTAAAGCACTTGGACGAAAGTGCATTTAGGGCTTGTCCAAATTCACTTTTGCTAGTTTAATGGTGGAACAAATGGTCACTGCGCCAAGCTCATGGTTCAAAAGGGTTGCACTTAGTCTCTAAATTATTAATGTTTGTGTTTTGGGCGCAGCATGCAATAAACCAATCAGTGTCATCTCCCATTCCATTTAAATGCTAGGTGCGCTTGCTTGATGTACACAAGAATAATCTTTCACATTGCAATCTTTTTTAAATATTTTTCATTTTTGTTTGGTGTTTCCAATTCCAAACGAGAGTGTATATTCAAGAAACGTGGATACACTAATGGGAAGAGAGCGCTTGGTGGTTTCCTTAATCATGCCTATCCTCACATCAGTTAGAGCAATGTCTGCATGACTGGAAGACCAGTGTCATGTCAAAGTTTTAATTAAATTGCTGAGGGCAGCTAGCTACAAACAGGTTTTGCAGTTCACTTCAGTTTGTACCGCATGTGTGAAGAAGTGTCGTGGTTTGGCGATAATGTAAAGGAAGAGCACTGACAAAACACACCCAAACCCTCAAAAATGGCCAACATTACAGAAAACTATGAACGCTCAACGCTGTAAAGTGAGTTTTCATTGGGCATCGCCCCCCCCAGTCCGCCCGTAGACATGCCCTTGGGTGTAAGATAGAACACCCAAGGGCAAGATAGATAAATACTCAATCTAACCTATGTGTTAAAAGGACACTGGAATTACCCTTGTGGTCCAGCAACAGAAATTTTTTTAGGACATTGACGAGCAACTGTACAATACCATAGTGGCTGCAGACGTGTTTTTGAGGAAATCCCTGATGGCGCTGTCCGTAGGAGCAAAAACTGTGTATTCATCTGCTTGTTCAATTGTATTGGTCAGATTATATTGCTGAAAAGGAAGGGATGCAAATGTTAGAAAGTAAGAAAGAAGAAAACATAATAGATAAAGGACGTTTCAAATGATAGGGCCTAATCTGAAAAATTTCCCATTTTCTTTACATTCCATTACAACTTCTTTGATGATTACTGTAAATGGAAAGGCACAACTGGTGTAGACTGTGCTTTCCCCTTTCATCTTTTACATTATAATAGCTAATAGCTAGCATTCCCAATGTAGAGTGTTAGCTAATTGACAGTAACAGCGGTGGGTCTGTACATACGATTAGGTAATTTCTAAAGAGAGAAAACTCTGGCCTCAGCGCTAGCAGCTCCAGGAGGCCTTCACTGAGTGTCCTCTCTGGAATCAAAACCTGCGGAAGAAAAGAGAAAGAGGAAAATATGAACTAAAACAGAGGGGTGGCAGGGGGGATTGTTCAACACGCCATTACTAGAACATTTTTGTCTTGTAGTATATTTAGTATTTAGTAATAAGGAAATTATTTTAGTTAGCATTTTATGCAACGTAACAGGGACTACGTTAAAGCAAAATTAACAAAAACTAGTATTAAGTCAACATTCATCGTATAGGCCTACAAATGTTTCAAACTACAAATGGCTTTTTTTAATGCATTTCCATTAACATAAGGCACAGTCTGTGTTTATAATGTTTTCTATATCAGCATTTTACCTTGTCAATGACGTGAATCAATCCATTTTTGGCAGCCACATTTGCTGTAATGATGGTTGCTCCTCCAATCACTGTGGACTGATTGGACCACAAAGTTACAGGAACTGTACACAGGTAGTCTGCGTGTGTACAGTAGTTGCTTTTTCACAGATGTCACATATGAATTTCAATCATTCCAACTGAAAATACCAGTCATGAACTGTCTCTCACCTCGCTTGTGGTGGAAACAGAAAGGGTTTTCTTGAGGAGAGTGGTGACCTGTGCAGTGTCACGCAGGGCCGTTAATGGATAATTCCCAAGTAGTATGTGATTTCTGCCATAAAGAAGAATCAAAATGCTTTATAAAAGTCCCATAAAGCCTACTGCATGGTGTTGCTTACGTTAATCGATATTTAGCTGTATGTAAAATATGTACATTTCCAGCGAATACATTTTAGTTAGCTCTTGCACTAATGTCTGTAGCCTGCACCATTATAACCTCATAATGCTTTCTAGGTTGCCCCTTGTAGTCCAGAAGTTCTTGTCATCGTCACTCATTTTATCAATGGCTTCAGAAGTCGGCACCAGAAGAGTGAAGTTCTGCTCCGACAGAAACTGGTTCACTCCCGAGTCCTGGATTAGCAGCACAGACATAGAGAGAGACCTGAACTCTGGCAGCGCAAGCAAACACACCCCAAAAAAAGTACGGGTTTTAAAAATCGACTAAATGTACTCACAGCCATCCATTTGAGGAACGCTGTGGCATCTGGGAGAGCAGTCAGCTCCTATAGTCACACACAGACAGAAGGACCAGGGTTTGCTGCAGCTTGTTAGAGGGCAGCAACAATAGTGATTGTGTTTTAATGGCTGTAAATGCAATCACTGACCTGTTCAACAGTGCCATAGCATACTACACCGTTTCCTACATACCCATCGTCACACACACAGGTCCACTGACCAGACAGCAAGTGACAACTGGCCTGAAGAGCGCACAGGAACCGTTTAACTTTCATTTGTGACATTTCTCTTTTACATACGTCAAATAATTTTGACGTATTTATAATTTAAAACCCCACACCAGCCCAGAACACAAACTGGCAATATTCAGTTTTGACTCTTGGCCAGTTATGAGCAGCCAATGTCCATAAGAACTCTTGATACCCACCAAGTAATGGCACCCTCCATTTTTGGCCACACATTGATTGGCTGCCTCACAGTCTCTCCCATTGACATGGTAACCCACCTTACATACACAGTCGCTCTGTTGGTTTAAAAAAAGACAGAGATACAAGTGTCCCTTGTACTTATACAAGTGCTTAAATTGTATAAAAAAAAACATAATCTATAGCTCAGCAGGAATCGCAGGGAAACAACGGCTTCAAGCTAATAAAGGAAAAATACAATATTCAATATGCAAAATCAGCAAGAAAATGGAAGTACTGTAGCCTACCCACTGCAAATGTGTTTGTCACATTTTTCATTGTTGACAGTTAAAAGTATTCCACATTCATGAGCCCTACATTAGGCATGACATATAGAGAATGATTCTGCATAGTACAGTTACACAACGGGGGCCTAATGAAGCCTTTATACGCAAGGCCTTATAGTAGAACCCCTTCATTAGAACGTTATGATGTCAGGTGTTACATGAGAGTTGGGGGGAGGCACAGTGTACCTGGCCAGGTCCCACGTAGATGCAGGTGGCGTTAGAATGGCACCCTCCTCTGTCAGGATTAACACAGTTGTTGACGGGCTGGCATTCGTCACCATCCGCCCTCCACCCCGTCAGACACTGGCAAGTGCGTGTGCCTGGTCCTGTCTTTATACACTTGGCCTGCAGGGGGCGCCACACAACAGGAAAGAGCGCACAACATCTGGTAAACCGAAATAGGTATGGTACCTATACCGAAGTATGCTAGCTGTGGTTTTTATTGAAATGTACCGTATAACATATTTTTCAACCAACGTCAACCAGGTGCAGATATTTTTATAACAGGGAGACCACTTGACTTCTAGCTCACGTTTTCACTGCAGCCACCCCGAAGTGGTGGGGCACACGGGTCTCTTTCCACACAGTTGATACCATCACCCTTGTACCCGGGCTGGCATATACACCTAAAATTGCAACAATGTAGGGACGGAATTATATTGTCGCTGATATAGAAACATGTAACACAATGTTGTCACAGGAATATTATAAAACAGTATCTTAAAAATACGTAGAAATTCTATTGACACTGACATTTTTACGAGCACACACACACACACACACACCAAAAAGTAGGCATTTCGATTAATAAACATGAGCCAAAACAAAGAAATAACTCCACATACTTTGCTGTCCCATCAGTGAAGTCACAGTCGGCGTGGGCGTGGCAGAACTGGGCCTGGGTGCCGCAGGCCTGGGTTCGGCGTTCACAGTACCAGCCCGTGTATCCGGACAAGCAGGAGTCTAACGTGCACCGCCCGTCTGCCTCTGGGCGGTTGTCACACTGGCCATGAATACAGTCACAGGCTGTGGGGCGGAACGACACACATGCCCAAAGTATACATGCGTGGCATTTACATGGATTATCACGGACGTTTTAATACTGCGCATAGCGATTACAGGGTGAAAGGCCATGAACTTTAAAAACATAACAAAGTACGATCTGCAGCATCTAGGATAAATGGCTAGATTATTTAATTGCATTACGACATTTCTTTACCTAATCGCTGCTAACTCCGCTAGCTGTTGGTCTGCTAGACTAGCGTAGCCAAATGTAACTACTGTAAGCTGCCAGAGCTGCCTGTTACAAATAAAGATTAGCCTACTACCTCGGCCAGACGGGATATTTATTTCTCCTTTATTGAACACTGTTTTGAGGACTTAAAGTAAAATTCGAAAAATTTTCAAATACTAAAAACATGTTTATTTCAGTTGAGTAGAATAGTCACAATTTGACACGGTGGAAGAAACCTCGGCAGACATACTTTTGTCACACTTGAGTCCGTATTTGTTGGGGCTGGCACAGTACTGGCACCGTGAGCCACTGAAGTTGGGCGCACATATACAGGATCCATTTCCCTCGATTCCCTCCATGCACTGACTCACACAGGACACAAGACAATTCGGATCAAATTAGCAGTATTGATTGCGTGGGAGTGACAAAGCTACATTGCCGCCACAAGACTAAATGTAGGGGCACTTGGGTGAGAGTAGGCAAAGGTGGAGCTTGCCATATCAGGATGGGTTTAACCAGGCTATGGTAATAACCGTACAAACTAAAACGTCACTGTCTGACCTGGCCATTGCCGGAGCAGGGGGTGCTGAATCCTCCTGGACAGGGGCTGCATTCTGGCCCATAGAAACCCTTACAGCACAGCGACCTCTGGGAGGGCCGTGGGACAGATTAGTTTAACATTCAGACATTAAAACACAGCTGCAGTATGTGGCTGTTTGCCGTCGCACATTTAACTCTGTGTGTATCTACCGTGGTGGTCACATTGCACTGAGGGGCACAGCCTACGGCAGGGAAGCTTAGGCCGATCTTCCGTACGTGGGAACAGCCATACGTGTAGGCGCCCTACACAACACAGGAGCAGGGTTGGCATCGGAGTCCAACGCATGGTTCAGGGAATAACATTTGTCAGACAGACAGGCGTGAAAGGGGGGAGAGAGGAAGAGATTGGAGAGAGGGGGGAGTGCAGAGGGAGACTGAGAGATGGAGAGATATCTTACTGTGTAAACTCCAGAAGAGCATTGGGCCAGCTTGACTTGGCTACAGCTGATGCAATCACCCTGGTGGGAAGGAAAGAGCGTGACACCGGGGATGCCGATGTAACATAAAGCATACAGCATAGCATACTAGAGGAAAGCTTGTTGCCGTCTCATCATGTGTTACCTCAACAACCTTGTTCTCTGTGGTGTCGCATCTATGGGGAAGCACTGGCTCAATGGAGGGCGGGGTCAGAACGCCGGCCAATGAATAGAGGCGGCCGTTCTTTGCCTCCACATCCGCTTCCAGAACTACCATTCCATTGACAAGAAGCTGACCCTGTGTGTGTGTGTTGTACATGCACACACGGGTTGATGAAATGTATTAAAAGTCTGGTTGCCAAATAATGATTAAAGGTATACTCAGTAATTTGTGTCTGAAATTGCCCTTGCGGTTGTAGCTAGCATTGCTAAAACATTGTTTTTGTTTGAAACTCGGCAAACATGTGTTTCTCTCACACCTGAATGCTGGTGGCTGGCACTGCTCTCTACTCCCCCTAGCTCTCCGAGTCTCACACTACTCCCTACCCGTCCCTCTCCAGCCAGCTAAAGAGGAGGCTACAACCCAATCAAGGGGTCTACCTTTAATGAGAATATATCGTTTTACAGTGCCATACTTACATTTTCCGTCACGTTAAATGACAGGACCTGGTTGGCCATAGTGACATATCTGGGGCTTGACACAGCATTATAAACCTCCAGCTTCAGATTTTGGATGGAAAATTGTCATTAGAAAACACATTGTTGTTAGTGGTAAAGTGCATTCAACTGTCATACCTTGTAAATACAGCATGGATCACACAAAAAGCCAGTATCGTGTCCTTAGAATAATATTCCATAGGTTTATATACTGTAGGTCATTGGAATAAGGCCATTATAGGCAAATGGTTAACAAAAATACAATAAGAAAGGTGGGACATACACAGAAATCTCATACTCACACTGGCGGAGGCTACTATATGGTTTCTTAGAAGCTCCACCAGTTTATTGTGGCCCTGAGGTATCAGAAATATGAGGTTAGCTATCAGAGGTCCTCCACTTGACATCCCTCCATAGACAATTTAATAATAGGACATGTCTTTAACGATAAA
This sequence comes from Percopsis transmontana, assembly GCA_025447815.1. Lineage (NCBI taxonomy): Eukaryota > Metazoa > Chordata > Actinopteri > Percopsiformes > Percopsidae > Percopsis > Percopsis transmontana. The sequence continues at coordinate 3,594 of JAOEHI010053825.1, read as the reverse complement.
GTGTGCTGCGCCCCTTACTTCAGGAGAGCTAAGGTACTGCAGGTGGCCTTTCTTCATAAAGTTAAAAGCTGCGCTGGTGGGAGCGAAGACAGTGTAGGGCCCAGGTAAATCCATCAATGAATCCAGATTGACTTTCTGCAAAACAAAGAGGTATTAAATGCACACACGTTTTTCTTATTCGATTTTTAGATTCATGCAGTCCATGCAGTTTGGAGGGTAATTCAATTATACAGAATATACTTTAATTAAGTATGAATACTGAATTACAGAATAAACTTTAAAATCCATGTAATGCTCCTGTATATTACAACATGGGTTTGGGGTAAATTTATTCTACATTTAAAAGAGTATATAAATAGTTACGTACTTTCAATAAATTTCTGAACTGGCCAAATTTCCCATTATCTACAAGAATCTTCATGAGGTTCTCCTGAGAAAAAAATTGACAAAACATTAATGGAATAAATGGTTATTGCCAGCACGCTAGCTAGCTAGATGTGTGTGTGTGTACATGTGCGTACCTCTTTCTCACTGTCCACAGTGGGTGGGACAGTATCTATCAGTTTATTAATGATGTGGATTACTCCGTTAGATGCAATCACATCAGAGTCTATGATCGTGGCCTTCTTTCTGCTGCCATGCATACGAATCTTTGTGTTTCGATCCTGTAAGAAGGCTGAACTTGTTTAAAAGGTGTACAAATAAACTGAAAAGTTAATATAAAACATTAAGTAACTGAAAATATAGTAAAAAAGTCTATACTATAACTAACATCAAACAAAGAAACACATAATTGTTTCAGAATATGGGGCCACAATAAAACTATTGACAATAAAAAAACAAAACTATTCCAGGCCATAGAGTAGGCCTTATAATAAATACATCTATAGTCAAAAAAACAATTATGAGTCATGGCTCCCCTATTTCCCTCACCCACTCGGTTGTGTCCGTCTCGCAAGCTCTGCCAGTGAGCATGTAGAAGATGTCCACTTTCTTCAGTGTGTCAAAGGTAATCTCTCCGGCAGCCATGTGTAGATTACACAAGTATTTAGCCTTGGAGGCATCAGCCATTATGGAATTCTTCACCTCAGACAGGATGGAGAAAAACCCGATCAACATGCTAGCCTACACATGTAGTCTGTAGCCTGTAGCACAGATTTTTTTTATGTGAAAAAAATATGTGCTCTTCCTTAAAAAAACTGTCAAGAGATAAACAATCTTTATGTTTGTATGCATGTATAAAAAAAAGATATGCTAACTTAAATTAAGATACGCTAAATTAAGCTAGTATAACATAACATGATGTAGAGCCCTTGAATCGCTGTGTTTGTCATCTCACCAAAGTGCCCCCGAAGCCCTTGTTGATTGGGACAAAAACAGTGAAAGGTCCTAAGTTGCCCAAGGGCCAGGACAGAGTTCCTGACAACATAGTGGAGATAGAACCAGAATCAGAACGGCCAAGAGAGACATTAAAACTGAGTTCAGAGAGAATAGACCTGAAGCATGATTTACATTTTATATTGTTGAAGATATAGCCTACATATATATATAGCCTTAGAAATGTTGCTATTCTCTAATGTCTGTGGACTTAATCGCACAGTTCATAAACCTTTCTTCATACTGACCATTTAAAGAAAAAAAAAACAATAGGCAATCACAGAAAGCAAAGTATATTAAGAAAATAGAACACAACCAACTTTAAGCCCATTCCATTTAACCCTATCCAACTTAACACCTTAAAAATGTAGTAGGTAACATTGCAACATTTCGAAAGAGGTCCCCTTCACATAATACATATAAAAGAAGGCGTTCCCCACATGGACTCTCTACTAACATATAATCACACATGTGCACAGCATAGCAGACTTCTCAGAGACCAGCTTGCCGTAGTACGTACTAAAGAGTGTGATGGCGTGACCGAGTTGACCTGCCCATTTGCTACCGGGCTCCGTGTTGAGGTCGGTCAGGCGCTCCATGATGTTGCCATAGCAAACCTTGCCATTACCAAGGTAACCCTGATGGCAAGTGCATCTATAGTATAAGGGAGATGGGTAGTCATGTACAAGTAAATCTCTATAACTACTGCTATAAAACATCAATAATTATGTTGTGTCATGGAATGCTATAAATGTGGAAAAATGGGTGATATATAACCACCAATGTTAAATATGACAAACCCACATTAACCCTGTATTAGAATGACATGTACTGTAGTTGTTAATGTTTCATAAGCACATTTATGTCACGGCAGCTTCATGAGCACGCCATAACACGTGCACGAATAGAAAGCTACTGACTCTACAGTTCCTGGCTGCACGGTGGAGCAGTTGGCCTTCTTGTGGCAGGAGTCGGGCTTGCAGGCGTCAGTGAGACTGCAGCTCACGCCGTTCTCCAGATTGTTGAAGCCAGGGAGACACTCGCAGTGCGACTGCAGGACAAGCACAAAAGCACAAAAGGGGCCCTTTCCTTTACTAGGACAAGAGAAACGGGTCCCTTAAAACCTAGGAACTTTAAATTCAATGCCCTAAGCAACTGGGTATACATTTAATTACTTCCTGCTCGCATATATATTCCTCACTCCTGTAAACAAATTCAATGTGTCTCATGTAATGCTGTCGGTTTTACTAAGGTTTAAAATCAGTATATTTACACATGCAAGGAATTTTTTCTGTGTGTGATTGTCACAACACATTCGTTAAAAAAGTGGACAATGTGCAGTAAAATACAAATATACAAATATATATATATAATATAATGTATATATATATTATATATATAATTATAATACTACTAATCAATTAAAAGTTTATATTTTTGCAATAAGATTTTACAGTATAATTATTATATTTATTATATTATTGTTATTTCAAAAGCTAATAATGCAGCAAAACAAATACAAACCTGGAACTTCTGTAGCTCTTCTACGCAGATCAATATACACACAGTATAAAAATCCGTCTAATTTGCTCAGACACACACACACACACACGCGCACACACACACACACACACACACACAAACACACTCACTTTGCCAGGGCCATCGTACACGCAGCGGGCCGTCCCAGCCACGCAGCCGCCGCGGTTCGTCTGACACGGGTCGAGGGGCATGCACACGCGACCGTCCCCACTGTAGCCTTCCTTACAGGCACAGGTGTGCTGGCTGGGCCCAGAGTGGACACAGGTGGCGTGCACGTCACACACCCTCTGCAGGCATGGGTTTATGGCTGGCAGACAGCGAAGCAAAGCTATTTATATGCACCTCAATCACAGTTGTTGTCTGACAGCGTTCTACAAGCACACATTTGATACATAACAGCAACGACACCTGCGGAACTTCACCTCCAATTAAGGAACCCCCCCCCCAAAAAAAGGGGGTCAAAACGAGGAATTCCCCTTTCTAGGATGGTCATACAGTATGTATTTCAGAATATATTTACATTTACATTTACAGCATTTAGCAGACGCTTTTATACCAGTTCAACTGTTGACAAATGTACTAATTGTAAGTCGCTTTGGACTTACAATTAGTACATTTGTCAACAGTTGAACTGGTTAATCACCAGTTTATGCAAGTAGATAACATTCTCCTAGA
>JAOEHI010053823.1:0-14749 GCA_025447815.1 Percopsis transmontana | reverse complement strand
ACACACACACACACACACACACACACACACACACACACACACACACACACACACACACACACACACACACACATCATTGATTCTCTTCGTTGTTGTATTTTTCTTCCTAGCTTCCAATAGCAAAACAGTCACTGACAGACTATTTCTGATATTCTATAGGCTACTGTAACAGTTTAACATAAAAAGGCATGCAGTGGACGTTTGCAAAGCGCATGGTAGACTGTTGTCTTTTAAGAGCGTCTTTTAATCTAATAGCCACTATTCAAGGAGAGGCCAATGTCTTTGGTAAGATTTTTTCTCCATACTGCGCTGAAAATAATGAATGCATGACGTTCCGTTATCATCAAAAAGTTTCCATTCTCTTCTTGACGCGCACGCGAATGCACTCTCACGCACACACGGGCGTTGGATGGATACACACGCGCGCCCAGTAAGAGTTGTACTTTCTGCCAAAATAATAAGATAAAAACATTGGTTACCTCACTGCAAGAGCGCGCATTGTGCATGCACCGTGCGTGTGCACTCTTTTTGATCCAACAGTCCAGTTGAATAGCAAATTTTGAAAGGAGGAGAAAAAAAGGCTTGGGAAAAACAGGGAGGGGGGAGACGGCAGAAGGGTGGGTGTGCGCGTGCGTGCGTGTGTGGGGGAGGCAGTGACAACAGCCCCTTTCCCTTCTTCCCAGATGATGATGTGAACGCTGACGAGCGCGCCGCATTCCCTCCCAACCCGTCTCGATATTGTAACGTGCCAAATTAAAAAACACCATACGAACTGAGTTTCGGCGTCCGCTTGTGCCTGGACACCCACTTCCAGCCAACTCCCACCCGACTCCGAACCGGTCTGGCGTGTGTGGCGATGGAGCCGTAAACCAAACTCTGTTTCACAGAAGTAGCCTATAGAGGAACGAATCCACGACAAGGCACTCGGAGTCAAAGCGGCTATGGAGACGCGCTGCTGGGAGGCAGGAGTATAGACGCAGAGAAAACCACTCGCAAGCAAATCAAACGTCTGCAATCTAGCCATTCTTCAACCGTGTTTTCACCAGAACGAGGTGTTTTTTGTTTCATCTATTCGGTTTGAGGCTATATCGTTTCACGCAAGGATGCAGAGCAAGCGGGGATGCTGGAGACTAACGCTGCTGTGGTGCGTCTTGGCTCTGCACTGGGTCACGTCTGTCCAGGGTAAGAGACACTCAGCTAGTGGTTTGGGACATTTATATTGTGTCCAAATGTTGCTTTGTTCCTTTCGATATTTGCAGCATATGTCCTCTGGTTGAGCTGTGAAAGACGAGCGGTGGTACCTTAAACACACACTCCCACAGCGCAAAGCCCAAATTAGGTCAGTGAGGCTTCGATTGTAGGTTAGGAAGCCCACTGCTCAGTGAATTTTAATACGAGTTGAATGGTTCAGGAAAATCACTGACTGTAACTAATCGCAGTCTGATTAATTGAAATGGCCGAATGCAAATGAAGCGGGCCTAATTGAATTCAGGAGAGTCCGTGCGTGTCAGTGGTAGGCCTACAAATTGACACTAAATAAAGCAACACTGTCCGGGTCGGCGATTGTGGGTAGCCTAACTGTTATGTGGCGAGCCGATGCATTAGAAAAACTCGCTCCCTCGAGGCTGCCCGCTGTCACTATGGCAATGATGGAGCCCGGCCCGACACAAAGATGAGGATTACGGCCGGGGGTCCCTGATGAATTATTCATGAAGCGATGTGAACGGACATTCTGATACACACAGACAGCGCCTCGGCTTCAGACTGGAGGGGAGAAACAACGAGTAAACATAAAACAGACTTGACGAGGGCTTTCTCCCTTTGTCTGTGTGCACCACTGCGCAAAGCGGTAGACCTGTGGTCAAATTAATATTGAACGCGAGCCCGCAGGAGGAAGTCACTATAGACTACAATTGGTCGCCATTATAATGATTTTGGTCTCGTTTCAGTTTGGCTGTTGGGTGGATTGTACTGGGATTAGCTACAAATCGATAGCTTTCTATAAGAGCCAGGGGTGCACCACTGGTGTCTGTACCCACCCTATAGTGACTATCGGGACTATCGGGGACGCTGCGCCAGGGACTTTCCATAAAAAAAAACGAATAACGCTACAACGTTGGTGGTTTGTTAAAATTGAGGTTGACATAACTACCCCCCCCCCCTCTCAGTCTCCATCAGTGGATTGTAGGCTACCAGCGGCAGCTTGGCCAACATCTGAATTCAGACAAGACTTGGCTCCCTGACTTACAGTAAAGTCTCCCTTTAGGTTTAACACCGATAACATCGCAGCGCCCCTCCCCCACCATTTTAGCCTATGGTCACTGTAAGGTGTTGGGTTGGATGATGGCCATGCTTTTGCACCCGCTCAGGGCTCAAACAGCTAGTGGTGTACCAGTACACACATTTCATGATTCAATATAAGTTGGAATTTTCAAATGACGATTTGATTCGATTCTCTAACAATATTTTATACAACAGCTATACAAAAACAGTAATTGTGTTTGCACTTCTACCTCTGTCTCTGCTCTGCCAGTCTGTTATGTGTCAGCCTGCCCACTCTCACTGATTATCTTAGAATAAAATAAGAGAGAGAATCATTGATACAATCTTAAATGTTGGTGCACTCTGTTAAACATGATCTTTTATTCATTTTCCACATTATTGCTACACCCCTATGAACAGCCCTTCATCTCCCCCTGCCTCCCCCATTCTTCCAGACCGCCATCACTGGACTGACTAACCTGCTCGCTCTCGCTCTCTCTCTATCTCTCTTGCGATGGCCCGCTGACACATATCTGCCCCCTGACAGATCTGTGCAGTAGGTTCATGTTTAAAACCCAGGGCTGTTTAAAAAGGAAAAGTTGATATGCACACTCAAAATAAACCTGCACAGAATGGCTGTAAAGCTCTAAAGCCCCAGTTATGGACTATTGGCTCATCTGTCTGTTTGTCTTTGCCTGTCTCTCTCTCTCTCTCTCTCTCTCTCTCTTCTGTCTCTCTCTCTTTGTCTCTCTCTCTCTCTCTTTGTCTCTCTCTCTCTCTCTTCTGTCTCTCTCTCTCTGTCTCTCTCTCTCACTCACTCTGTTCCTCTGTTCATCTACACCTCAGTGTCCATGGAAACAACAGCTGTTGATGGCAGCTTATAGAACAAGCATGTTCAAAATGTGCCCATGGCTTAACATTGGAACTTTTGACAAACACAGTCCATGGTTTCTTTTAAACATCATTTTAGCTTTTTGTGGCATGCATTTGAGTGTAACATAACATAACAAGGACCTGAGTGAACTTTGAACCTGTGATGTCATCAGTATTTAGTGAGCACTTGAGCGCAATATCCACAGAGTTCTCCTTCAAATGCGGGCGATGGGATTCGCCGTACCATAGCTGGGAGAGTTCAGCGTGACTCTAACACTGTTAGGGAAAGGGGATTTGATTCCCACCGCGGCCAACTGCGTTAAAAATTCATGAATTCACGATGGCATTGCATCGCACTTGGGCTAAAAGTCTCTTCATTAAAGAGGCTTCTGTACTAAGAAGCCTGGATGGAGAGAAACGACTTTGACACAGTGCTGAAAGTGGACTTGTGGTAGTAAATATAGTAGTATAGGGATTCTAATCTCATTTGTGATTCCATCCACCCACCTAGATCTGAACACCTGGCAGTGGGTCATTAGCACAGGCGGCTGCAGGCTTGACCTGAACAGGTGCGAGGCTATTGTCTGCATGCGTTTGTGTGTGGTCTTTGGTTTTGTCAGCTTCTGAGGTCACGCCGTCCGCTGAAGAACAAAGAAACCCGAGCAGAGAGCCTTTTTGGAGGGCCGGTCTGAGGACGCCAGCCTAGTGCCAGCACCACGCAGTTCTGCAAGTGTGCGCACAGACACACGTGTGTAGCAGCCAGAGAAATGGTTGGATTTCTGTGTGGGTATATATATTTCTGTGTGGGTATATATATTTCTGTGTGGGTATATATATTTCTGTGTGGGTATATATATTTCAACAAGTGTGCGCACTGCCGTGCATTGGTGCACACGACATGCAGTCCTGCGGGTGAGTCGACGCGATGGCTCACCCGCGGATTTGTGCGGACCGTCCCCTTGCAGGTTGGGGTGACATTGTGGTCACGCTTGGGTTCCACTAGCTCTCAGCGAAGGTCACCCCAACAAAGTTCTGACTTTGTCTTCCGAGCAGCGAAAGACAGACGAGTAGGAAGTTAGTTTTTTAGCTGTGCTGACTCGGCGTTGTTCTCAAACTCACAACGCCCTTGAAAAGCCATTCCAGCGCACGTGTGCGCGCGCACACGCTTCGCATGCCGTGGGTGTGTGTGAGTAAAATAGGGCAGGAAGAACAGGTGGAAGAGGGGAAAATAGGAGGATATGGACCTGTGCATCTATAGTTGGTGTGTGTGTAGGGTATGGACACTATAGTTACCTTGTCTTATTCGGTTTGTGTGTGTGTGTGTGTGTGTGTCTGTTTGTCTGTTCGTCTTGGTACCTGTGTGTGACACATCTCTCTTGTGTGTGTGTGTGTGTGTGTGTGTATGTGCGCGTATCTGTCTGTCTGTCTGTGCGTCTGCGTGTCCTTGTTGCAGCGTGTCTGTGCCCCTCCGCGAGTCATCGAGTTCATTCCCCGTGAACGCGCCAGCCTGTCTGTGCCGAGACGTGCGCGTCTCCCCTCCTGTCCCACCCCACCCTCTAGCTCCGCTGGTTTCCTTCATCGCAGCTGTAGAGGCATCGTATCAGAATTCATCCTCTCCTTCCGCTGTCAAGGGAAAAAGCACCATGTTCAGCATAAAAAAAAACACCAAACAGACAGAGAACACAGAAAGAAACTGAAGGCAAGGGGGGAAGAAAGGTATAATTAGATTACGGACCGCTGGGTTCGTTTGGCCTGCGCGTTGCTGTCTATTCCGATGCCTATGACTCTAAAATGCTATTGAAACAGCTGCTGTATAGGATGAACCCTCCAGTGGGGTTCCTTCTCATCATAACATAATAAGTTAACACTTCTACGATGCTGGTCCATTTATTTTCACAAAATAGCCCTTGACTGTCTATGGTGGTTTGACCAGCAGGTAAGACATGAGTTGATGTACAGTGGAACTCATTTTACTTGGTAAAAAGGCTAGATTACATTCTGTACATTAAATACAGGGTCCAACATCAGCATGTGGACTGAGTTCAATATCACTTTAAGCCACCATAAATGCTGACACACGTACAGAGTACCCCCCCCCCCACACACACACACACACACACAGGCCAAGAGACACACACAGGCCAAGAGACACACACACGCCGACCGCAGCGCACAGCGAGGCCAAGACAGTTCCCATGGCAACACATCCAGTCCTCCATCCCACCACCTGTGGAGTGCACATCTGAAAGGATTTATGGGATGGAGAGATGGAGAAAAAACAGAGGAGGAGAGGGTGAATGAGAGAAAAGAGAAGGAGGGAGAGTTGAAAATCGATGGGGGGGGATTCAATTATAGCTGCATGCAGACCTATGCATTTCTATTTTATAACTATATTAATGAACATGCTGAATAAAGATAGGAGAGCCTTGTGTTTTATTCATGCGGGAGAGAGAGAGAGATAGAAAAACGGTGCGTGAGAAACCTGAGAGAGAGAGAGAACATATCTGAAGTTGTAACATTGTGAACATTTTTCTTGAGGAATCTAATATTCAGTAATGAAATGTCATAGGCACTGACGTAATTCAACTGCACAAAACTGCACACATTTTTACATGGCATGTTCTAATTTAACCTTTATTATGGAACACAGCAATAACACACCTTTGCTGAAAGTATTTCCTCTTAAGCAAGGGTTTCATGCCAATTGGAGGCCAAACACACATTTTGCTCATTTAGGCTCTAATACATGTTCACACTACATATGGAAATACCCTGCTAAAAACAGAAGGGTTTTATAAAGACTTCAAATAATGATTAGTGATCTTACACTGCCGTGTTTAGTTTCAGTTCCTTTCATTTATTTATTTATAAGGGCAACACACATTAATCAAAAGCCAGTTGGCCTTTATTCAACTGCAGTCCTTTGGCGAGATGTTGCCACCTATAAAGTGATAACGTTTTAAAATATTGTTGATTGTACACATTAAATCAACATGGAATGTTAATGCTAATAGTGATAATCTAAGTATGAACACTATATGATGATTCAAGTTCCTTCAAATGGAGTCAACCATGCTTTTTAATCTTCCATTTTGGTTCTATGGATGCCTGTAGGGTTTTCTTGTCGCTGTTGACCCCCCCCCCCCAAACCTCAACCTCTTGCCTTCTCCCTTCAGTCTGGGTCAGCACACTAGCACCGCGGGTCCTAAATGTCATAACCAATCCTCCTCCTCTTTACTGTCTGTCACAGCCAATCAGAATCCTCCCCCTACGGGTCCCCCGAACTGATTAGGGTAGAACAAAGGCTAAGTTCAGGGGGCAACAACACCCTTAAACCCAAACACACAAGCATTCATGTTACACGCACAAACACATATACTTTCACACAGAGATATACTCACAAACATGCCTGCAAGTGTACATACCGACACCCATGCCCACAATGCCAAACTGCTTTCATTATCCCCACTCACATCGTTACAGGAGCTGGAAGCTGCCCCAATTACCAATACGCTGGCAGGGTGATAGAACACACACACGCACACATTGTGTAGCAAGGGGAATCTCTTTATGTAATCGTTTAATTATCCCAGCCTGGAGTGTGGGGTGGTGTAAACAAAGACCCCCTTTATCCCCCATAGGGCCCCATTTTGTCTCAGATGGGCCCCCACCCCCTTTTAGAACCCTGGCATCAAGTCCCAGACCATCTATTGAGTTTTAAACTGGGACTTGACCCAACCCGACCGAACCCCGAAACTCCCCTGCAACTGATGCCAGCCGAGGCCAGCCACCCTGCCCTGTCTGTGGCTCTGATTGGGCCCCCCTGTTATACAGTATCATCTCCTTAAACATGTTGGTCCATGTTTGCTTTGGCTAGGCCGTTTGATTTTAGGTCGTAAACTCGCTTATAACGTTATTGGTGCACAAACCTCACATCTTTAACACTAGAGGTTATGTTCTCGTCTTGCTTTGGGCTCTGTCTGTCATGGAATTTTTTGGGTGTTGAGAGTGGTTCCCAACGGTTACCGAGTCAAGCCACCATGATGGAGATAACAACTGGCGAGATTCGACCATTAGTTGCCTTTTTGTTTTTATTTGAACACAGGGGAGAGAAAAAACACATTTTTTTTGTCTTTCAGTTTGTTTTCTTTCAAAATTGTATTGGTGCACCTTAGCATGCAGACACAGTAAAACATGACCCTAAAGGCCTTTTTCAGGTTGAATATGTTCAAAAGTAGTAGAAGACAAGCGTAACACCCATGTTTACTACACTACACACACTTCTAAACCAGCAGCCTGTCAAACACTCCATGTTAATCAAATCAGGCTAATGAGGCAAATGTCTCAGAATAGAAAGTCCCTCCAGAAACACACAGTGCATTTAAACAGTGGGCTGGCGTTCTATGATCGTTAGTGAAACACCTGTGTGTGACATGTGTGTGTGACATGTGTGTGTGTGTGTGTGTGTGTGTGTGTGTGTGTGTGTGTGGGTGGGGGTCTGACGCGCGGTGAGGTCTATGTCACGGTAGGCAATGAAAAAGGCAAGTCATTAGGAGAGCAAAGATGTGCGCTCTTTCCAGAAAGCACACACTGTCTAAACCATGTAGAAACTAATTGACATTTGATAACTTCTCCAAACATGGTAGTACATATTCACAACCTCTAGCTAGCAATGTAAATAGACTACCGGTATATGACCTTAGCAGCAATTCGTAAAAATATAAGTGTAAGCCGACTGTACTTTATATGAAGACAAAATCCATTCGCCTATCCTTCCGAATGACTATGTCGATTACTCTTCTCTAGAATTCTTCCTTTTTGAATGTGATTTTGTGAAGCCTTACCTTTTCAATAGTGGCCAGGGCCAATTATAACAGTGAGTCTACTCTGCTCCATCTGATTGCCACTGCATGTCTTGATGAGCTTTAAAGCAGATAAAGTCCTCTCTGGTGCAGTGGTAGCTGGAATTGTTAAAACCCGCTTTAACAGTCTTACAGCCTGTGGGACAGTGTCCTCCAACTTTTTTCTCAGGTTTAGTTAATTGCATTTCTCTTCAAATCGACCATAAAAAATGTCTAAATCTTGTCACTGACGGGCCAGATGAGTCTGACAAAACACTATATCCATTACTTTGTTCTTTTTTGATTTCTTTGAAAACCATAATGCCTACCCAGACCACACGTCACTGGTGGTTAACTGCCTCTAGGGGCATTTTTTGTACACAAATATACTTGGCCTTTTATACAAATATACTTGGCCTGGTTAAAGTAGGGCCTACAGACAGGCCAACTGCTTGATGTAAACTTCCCTGCTTGGCTGCCAATGCTCTACACACATGGCCTATACAGGGAATTAAACCCTTAACCCTGGCAGTGTTAGTGGCTTGCTTTCTCACTCTGCCCCATAAAATCCCTGCAATTCATTTTTCTGATTATTTGTTACATTTCTCTCCTTAACCATCCTTTCTTTCCTATATTTCTGTCCTTCATTTCACACGCTTCTTTGCTCTCACTCTCTCTCCCTCTCTCTAGTCTAACCCATGCATACTACTGGCTGTATGTGAGACACTATCAAGTGTATCAAGCTGTAGAGAGAGGCTGAGGAGCTCTGGGCAGGCTTCTTGAGGGGAGCTGAGCTCGTGGAGGAGTCAGAACCGAAATAGGAGAAGTGTTGGACTAGACGTGTCTCATTAGAGGCAGAGCTGCAGGCTGAGTGTTCTTCCCACTCAGCCCATGAGAGAGAGATAAGGGTATACATTGTGTCAATATCTAGATACTTTGTGTATGTGTGTGCGTGAAACAGACAACAGGGATCAGTGTGTGTGTGTATGCCAGAAAAAGGTCAAGTGTCAGAGAGAGTAATTAATCAAGTCTTAAATCCGTCTGTGATTTCCTGCTGAACATCAAATGTTTCTGTTCCAAGCGGTTGTGCGAGCGTGCTTCTTTGTGTGTCTATGGGCACGATGGTGTGCGTGAGCATTGTTTTGACAAAATATCTTTGGCTGCTCAGATGATGAATTAAACAGCAATGGATTGTGGGACTGTTGGAAGGATTACCCTCTGAATGACCCAGAATTCAAAGACACAGTCAAAGACACAGCCTTACCCAAACACAAAAAGCATTAGTGAAGTAATGCTTCAAAACAATGCTAACATTAGCTACGTTATTAATTCAAAAATGTCACCTGCCCACTATTATTAACCCTACACCATGGGCCTTTAAAGTTTAAGCAACCAGGTTTTGGATCCATGCTCAAAGGTACTTCAGTAGTAGGGGTTACAATGAATATATCAGTAGACCTAATCTCTAACAGTGAATTGTTTTGTAGTTGGTAGTGAAGAACAAAAAAAAAGGAAAATAATTATTTAGTGTTTCATCTGTGTTTGAAATGCTGCTCTAACTTGTACATATTGTCTTTAGAGCTTTGTGTACTGTTAAGGATGAGCTCATGAAAATTCATTGTTTAATTTTGAAGTTTTAAATGACCAAGTGCTTACACTGTGGTCCATGTCAGTATTCATGTATTATTTAAGGGTGTGTGTGTATGTTTTATTTGGCTGTTTGTGCTTCAACTAGCCATCACGTCATATTGGCCATAAATCTTTAGTTGAGATCATAAGAAATCCGTCATTTTCAGTCAAAAGGGAATAAATTTGAGCATTTCCAGTGAGAATTAAACCCCTAACCCTGACATCAGTGCTTTAAACGAGCAACACAGGAACAAATCACTATAAATAAAACAAACACTATATATATTAAGGTGTGGAAACTCATAAATTCACACTTTTAGTGATTATAGGCTGTATGATTAAACGCACACTCTGCGAATATGTTATGAGGAGATCACCTCCAGCACCCTTTGAGTTTCCAACCGAAGTAACAACATTTTGTTGTTGCTTTCAACCACAGGGGCAATTCCGGACACAAATCTAGGAGTGTATCCTTAATGCTGAGGCAGTATGACCCTCCCATTGTATTGTCCTATTAAAGCCATTTAACCTTAAGGTGATCTATCAAGCAACATTTTCCACCCTTCCAATGTCAACGGGTATTATGTTATAAGTAACACAAATGTGTGTTGTCCAAAAATAAACCCACAGATGTGCTGTGAAATGACACCAATTTTAACAGTGTAGGTGACGATGGCATTTGTCAGTGACAGTTTGACACAGCAAAGGCATTGGCTCATTGCTAAAACCGTATTAGTCTCAATCGCTTACAGGGGATGAAATGTATTAGTGTTATCCCAGTATTTACTCATGTTCTTCACCATCTGAAGGAGTGGTATGAACTGTCAATCAATCATCGTGTCATCTTCAAATATTTATGTTGAACAATTGATGATCCTTCTGGATGCTTCTTCAATATCAGCACCTCCCCCTCGACAAAGCACCCCCAGGGTCTCCTAAATCCTCCACCTAACCTCCGTAATCCCTAATCCCAACTCCTTGCTATTCAAGTACATTAGTAAATTATACCCTTAAATCCCGAGGGCAAGTACCGTCAAATAAACTTTAAGGATGACTCATGAAGCAATCGAGCAGAGAATAAATATATGGCCAGTCATGTGTTGTTTTAATTTGTCGTGGTAATTTCACCCAGCAGGGTCAAAGCTTTGTACATATTGATATATGATGATAACGGGTATATTTTTAGCGAAACATACAAGAGAACTGCCCAGTATGTTGTGATATTACAGTGTTTTAACTGATAAAAACAATGTCTTACAGGTTTTGTGTACCTATCACAGTAGATAAGCAAATCATATTTTACAATTTGATAATTTAGCAGACGCTTTTATCCAAAGCAACTTACAATTCCATGGTACTATTAGATGGAGCAGGTAGGGGTTAGGCATCTTGCTCAAGGATGCTTACAGGTAGGCCACCTCTGGGAATTGAACCCTTGACCTTGCGGCTGGGAGTCCAAGGCCTGGACCACTAGACTATCCTGCCCCCCATTTTGCTCTAAGGCAGTATTACTTTACACTGGGATTTAAGAGAGATATAGAAATCCTGACTTGCGGACACAACGCACTAAGATCTTCCTGTTTAGAGATCTGGTTAAAGTTAGATACATGTTCCCTGTCAGATCAATAAAAACAATGTAATCATTCTAAACTGCATATCTCAACTTCTTAGGACACAGTCCTGCTGGTTTTCAGACTAGTTGTCCAACCAAGGACGTACTGGAATGAAACCCAGCAGGACGGTGAGTCCCATAAAATATTTGCAAAGAGAAATGTGTTGTAAGATTCAATCCAAGGTTTTTAGAGTTTATGGGGGGGTGAAAGCAGGAAACATAAATCCAATCCATTTATTGATACCGTATCCTTTAATCCAAAAGGTGTTAAATGAGCCTAATAGACTAATATTTGTTTTGTCTTTTGTCTTGTTTATGTGTGTGTTGACAGGGAATGGCACTGAGGCCAATGCCACAGTGCCATCCGGCGCGGGCAACATCACTGCCCTGCCTAACGAGGGGGAGGGGCCTGTCAAAGTTAATGAGGGTGCCATGGCAGTAGGTGGGTTGAGCAGCTCCCTCTTACCGCATTTGGTTGACCCCGTGACAACGAGGGCGGCCCGTATCCCCCGTTCCGGCGAGGAAGAGGAGCAGAGCAGCGGCATGTTCCCCGAAACGGCCGCGCCCGCGGCGGAGGAGACGGGCGTGGCGGCCCCGCCCCAGCTCAGCCCCGATTCGGCTGAGAAGGAGAACCTGCTGCTCAACAACCCCCTTGGGCAGGAGGTGACAGAGAGCGCCGGAGAGGAAGAGGAAGGGGAAGAGGAGGAGGAGGAGGAGGGGGGGGAGCGCCCGCAGCACACCGCCCCGCCCTGGCCAGTCGCTGGGAGGGATCAGAGCGTGTTGGACCTGGACGACAGGTTCAGCACCGCGGTGGCCCCGCCCGCTCACCCCTCCCCCTCGGACACGGTGAATGTGGAATACATCGACTCCACCTCCGACGTGCACCTGGGCCCGCCCTCCCCCTCCTCGCGTTCTCACGAGCTGCAGCGCGGCGACCCCACGTCCTGGGCCATGCCCGAGAACTACGACTACCCCACGCCCTACGAGGCCGGCTACAGCACCACCGACACCGCTGACAGCGAAGACCAAGTCACGCCTGCGGCCGGGGGCGACGATGGTGACGGCGGCGTCGTCATGCGGGTGGACGGGTCCGACGGGAAGGGCGGTTGCCGCGCGGGCTACCAGATGCAGAACAGGAGCTGCCGCTCGCTCTGCGACGCCCTCCCCAGCTACTGCTTCAACGGGGGGCAGTGTTACCTGCTGGAGCGCATGGGGGTCTTCTGCAGGTATGGGCGCAGACAGCAAACCCACATAGAGGTCATTAGTAAAATATTAGCTTCCACAACACCTGAGTCATGTTTGGAACCCCCATCACATGAGTAAAATAATTTACAATAACACTGAAAAGTCTTGTAGCATACTAACATAAATAGCCTTGTGATGAATCCAAACTATAACTGGATTAAGTTTTGGCACCAATCCATTGGAATTCTTTATTACTGAAGAGAGTATGATTTCCTTTAAATACAAACTGAAGCAATCCTGTTTAAACCTGTGAACATCCAACACATGTTGGTACAAAAGAGACACACAATCACAAATGTTGTCTTATTTCCTTACATAGGTACACACCAACCCACACAAATGCATAGAGAGACTGAGAGATACTGTTTCTCAACTTGTATTTGTAGGTTTGGTGTCTTGTGAATGTGTCCTATATGAATACTCTCTGTCTAGTTGTAGCCAAATCTTTACAATTTGCGAGGATCTCAACCATCAACCATAACGTGCCTTAGATCATACAATCCCTTCGCCACGGGGATAAATCTATGTGGGACGTCAAAGGTCCACCGGATTAAGCAGGTGATTTAAAAAATATGTCTTAAACCACGATCCATAATAAATGGGAATAACAAAAAATTATACATTTGAATGTGAGGTCTGGGTTTTAGGCTAATAATCGTAGAGTCAGAAATATCAATCTGTGCAAGATGAGAAGATGTTGTAACGAGCGGAGGTGGCGAGCGGAGGTGGCGAGTGCAGGCGCGAGCCGAAACAGAGACACGGGAGCAGCGAGTTGAGGTTTACCGAGCTATGCTCTGGCTTTAATAAATAAGTTAACACTGCCAAGAGGCAAAAAACAAACAAAAACTCTACGCTGGGTTACGTGGGTTCTGGGAAAACACCAAACAATGACAGACAGCACCTAAGGCTGTCGGGGAACTTAAATAGAAATAATAATTAAACAGAATATAATGCACCTGTGCGGGGCTAATCCCCGGCAGGTGTGCAACCACGAGAGGAGGCACGTAGCACACAGGAGCGTGTGCGCGCCGATCGTGACAGATGTGTATAAAATACTCCATCAGCTTGCTAGGTTGAGGATTACTGCAGACTAGGCAGGGGCAGATGTGTATTTTAGCATGAGCATAACACCACATTGGTAATGGGAGTCTATTCAAACAAAATAAAACAAACACACACACACACACACACACACATATCCATACAACTAACATCCACACTGCCCTCCAATGCTGAGAACACTAAGAAGTTGATTTATATCCGTTCCCAGATCCGGTCTCTATACCACTTGACCTCTCTTACTAATCAGGAAGTAACAGTATTGGGTCTCCAGTGTTTAACCCTTCCCTCCAGTGATGGGAAAGTTCACTTTCTACATGAACTAGTTCAGTTCATAGTTCATACTAGTTCATAATTTTGTTCACAGTTCTAAAAATGAACTAATTCATAGTTCTTTTTTTCCATATGTTGCTGCGAGCTATTGTTTTTCAAAATTATTGCAACACCCCATATAGAACCACAGACAGCAATTATTTAATTAGTTTTAACACTGAAACTATGCGTCAGATATCATCTTCATATCCAATTTTGAATCCTTATTCAACCAGGGTTTACATTACCATTGAGGGGACAGCATTTCCCCATTGTTGCTTTAACGCCGTTTTCAGGTTTGCTGTGGATGTGACTGAAGTGCGGATTGTATTTTTGAATGTCGGCGGGCAAAGTTTGCACAGAAATGTGAGATTTTTCCCATCCTCACCGACCTTGTCATAAAACTCGTTTAAATGATCATACGACGTGTCCTTGCTGCTTTGTGGCTTACATGCTGCTGTTGCCTACATGCTGTTTTTTGATTTGATGACGCATGCGGCGGTGCGACACTGGTGGCTGGTGTTGCCAGATAGCGTGTTTTATCCGCTACATATTAAGGCCTGTTTAGCTGGGTTTTCGCGTGCCGTTCACAGACACCAGAATGAACAAGTTCACAGTAACGTTCATCAGGCAGTAATACATGCTGTTCACGTTCGCCCAAAAGGTCAAAAGGTCAGCAGAGGGCCAGTGTAATCAGTCAGATAAATTCAAATATAGATGTTGTTCAGGTTAAAACGTTTTTTTGAAGAGTTTTGAAGTTATCCAGCTTTAATAAGTGACCTGATTACATGTGTGTATTCCCGTGGTATTGCTACATTTATATATACCACATGTACATGTATGTGTGTGTGTGTGTGTGTGTGTGTGTGTGTGTGTGTGTGTGTGTGTGTGTGTGTGTGTGTGTGTGTGTGAGAGA
>JAOEHI010053822.1:0-14749 GCA_025447815.1 Percopsis transmontana | reverse complement strand
CCCCCCCCCCCCCCCCCCCCCCCCCCCCCCCCCCCCCCCCCCCCCCCCCCCCCCGGGGCGGGGAGAGATGGGGGGAGACAGAGAGAGATGGTTCACCCACCAGACCAGCACTGTAATAGCCAGGAAGGTACTTCTCACATATCTGGACCAGGCACCAGAAGGCTTGCTGCAACACAGAGCCACATTTAGTGTCATAGAAGGTAAACTGAGATGGGGAACTACTGTTGCTCTGTTGTAAACGACACAGTCTAATAAATGAGTAATTCTTTATTGGTCATCTGGCAACTTTCAGGGGAAGCCCCTGAGGTGTTTGCACACAGTCAAATGCACCGTTTCTTTTTTCTGTACCTCAATGACTTAATAGTATTTTTCATGGCTCATTTGTAAGAGAAACTTTAGACTGATGGCTTCCCTGCCATAATATGTAATAAAGATGCTCAAGTAAAATATTTGTTTAGTATTTCAACCTCAAAACACATGAAAGTTAAATCGAAATAAGAGTAAAAGAAAGTGTAAAAACTATGGCTGCATCCACTCCACAGTGCTCTTCGGGGCAGAGCGAAACGTTGATCCCCTGGTCCTAACCCCGTCCCAGGCGACCCCTCACCTCTGCGGGCATGTGCATGAGGAGCACCGCAGCCACGGGGGCCTGGGCCTGGCAGTAGCCCTCGTCCGGCCTGTAGATGGTGTAGGCCTTCAGGATGCGGTACAGGTCTTGCTGCCTGCGGCGAGCAGATTAGGGCGGCGAGTGGCTGGTTAATGCACTGGGTTATAATTCAATAATGACGCCGTAAAGCTCCACACACACACACACACACACACAAACAATGTGGCAACATCACCAGGCTAAGCATTACAAATCTTGGGAAGTCATTCTATAAACAGTAAGAAGTTATAAATACACGATTTTTTTGCGGCGGCCACGTGCGTCAGGAGTCTTTGACAATCATTTCTCCCCACACTCTTGTGCAACCCAAGCTGTTTTAAAAAAAATTAAAAATAAAACTCCCTAAGAAGCATTTGCCACCCGGCCCTCTGGGTGTGTTTGGGTGTGACTGCTGAATCTACCCATGGCCTCCACGTGCAGCAAACATCTCGTGGAAGGGGAACTGGCGGTGGAGATCCTTTTCTATGATGTCCAGCCATTTAGCCTCACCTGGTTCCCTCTCCAGCTCCTGCATAGAAACATGGCACGAAAACCATCAGTACATCAATGACTAAATACACACACACACTTTAGTGGCCAATCTTTATTTAAAAAAAAAAAAATGGCCTGGAAGAGTAAGTCTTTAGGTTAAGGGCGAGTTAAGGCCCAATCATGGCGGTAGCGCCGTCTGCATTGCAGAATTGCAGCCCCTGATAAGAGGCTTAGAGCTACAATAGCACCCCTGAAGTTGTAATGATCCCACCCTGCCACAGTTACTCTATCAACACCTTCAGTGTCCCCAAGTATTCTAAATTACACTTGGAAGCAATTATCCAAAGTGACTTACAATTACAAGTACTAAGGAGCAGCTAAGGGGTTCGAGCCCATGACTATCAGCTGGAGGTGGAACACCCAGGCCGCTAGACTTTCCTGTCCTCGCTATTCTCTTGTATCCCAAGTGTGTGGATGGCTGCATCCTTCCTCCGCAGCTCAAACGCACAATGCAGATGGACTACAATGACAACGGGGCGTTAACAGTCGTACCTCAAATTTCCCAGGGTTGGCAAGTAGGAGCTCCTCGCTGCTAGACAGCAGCTGCCAGGCTCTGGCCCTGAGGGACGACGGGATCCCCTTCCTACAACGCACCTTCACCTGGGACGCACAAGCACACACACACACACACACACAACGGACAGGTGAAGACGTGTAGCGCAGAAACACACGAGTTGGCGCTGACGGAGATTGCCCCGTGCGACCACCCCAACTAATCCTGCAGACCAACTGTGGGCCGTGTGAAATACCTTGGGGAACTGATGCTTCACCCATTTGTCCCAAATCTTGAACATCTCCAGCCACTTCATCTCTCGCTGTCGGGCCACTTCCACGCGAATTTCCTTTTCCCTGTAAGAGGCGGGGGGGATAGGGCCCCGTTATGTCACCAACAAACAGGCAAGTGTCGCCTTTCCATTTCAATGCCTCAACATATAAAACACCCCAGATGTCGGGAGCTTTACACCCCCCGTGTGCAACATCGACACATACTTTGACCATCTAGGATAGAGTAAACGAACGCTTACATCGTGTCGAATTGTGATCTAGGGAGAGGGGGGAAGGAGGGGGGGGGGGGAGAAAACAAATAAAATAAATCAATACACATTTAAATTATTCAATGGCGGAGGAGCAATTAGTCTGGTGAAGCAGGAAAAAAAAAACATGGGAGTGAGACACGAGGAACGAGAGACACAGCACCAGTACGCATTGAGTCACAGAGGCGCTCTCAGCACTCTCAGAGTCACAGCAAGAGCAGATAGAGGGCAGAGATGTGTGCAGAGCGTATGAGATGGAAAGGCTGAGGTGTGTGGGAGGGGAAGAGAGAGAGAAAGAGGAAGAGCACTGCACGCCAGACGGACACCAGAGCTGAAGAGAATGAGGAAACGCGGCTGATTAATAGGAAGATAGGCGCTGGGCGGGTAACAATAATGACTCAAGGAATGGCGCCCGTCTGTAATCTAAGGTTGCTTGGCATGAGACCTTGGTGCAAGTTCCTGTTCATTCTAACAATGCAATGTTGTAATGTGGATTTCAGCTATGTGGCTGTGAAGGACATACAGGATCCACATAAATACACATGCCTGACATCACTCATGGACACAGGTAGGGTGATGGAAACATTATTCTATTGCTCTTAAGTGCAGTAAATTGAGGGACACCTGTCTTAAGCCTGATCTCTCAATTGGACAGAGACAACCATCCGGGAAAGTCTTCATAAAAACTGAAGGACCCTTAGAAGGAGGCCACTTTCAGTTGTGCAAGTAGGCAATCAGGGGGGGGGAGAATAGCAATAGCAGAGTACATGATGTGTTATCAAGACAACCCTTATACGCACCCACTTTCGCTGAACTGAGTCCCACCAAGGAAGCCGTATTTGTCGGTGCGTCTGACGGACAGCCCGTTGATCTCGGAGTCCGAGCCCAGGGAGCTCCCATCCTCCCCCAGCCCAGAAAGAGACTCCAGAGTCCCGGACATCATGCTGGCCGACTCCAGGTAGCTGAGGCTGTCGAAGGCTGGCCGGGGGTTGGGGTTGTGCGGGGGCAGAGAGAGGGGAGAAGCTGGCTCGTGGATTATGGGTAAGGAGGGACTCGGGGGCCCCGGTTTGGGCGGCGGGCTGGGCGGCCCGCTCCATGCTCCGGAGGGACTGTCAGGTTTGGGGGGCGGAGTGCGAGGCTGTGCCGGGGGGACATGAACTTGCGGCGACTGCGGATCACATCCTATGGCTTCTGCCGGCGCTGGCAGGGCCGGTGGGGTTTCTGTGGTGGTCGTGGTTTCAGCAGCCACTGGATTAGGGCTGAGGGTGACACACACACTCGGGTAGAGATTAGGAGCGGGATTAAGACCCGGAGAAGTGGGCGCCTGCTGGGTTGATGCTCGACCTGAGGACTCGCTCAGCTGAGCGGGGGTCTCGCATGTGGCAGTCAGGGGGATTACCTCACAAGATGGGACCACATTCTGCTGTTTGAGACCCTCCCTGTACGCCCCAGCCACAATGCTGTCCGCCGGTTGGCGGGCGGGACCTTCAGCACCGTCCCCAGTTGGAAGTGTTTCGGCGGGAGCCGGAGGCGGGTCTTGAGCGGGCTTCTGGGTAGATGGTGGTGCGGGAGCAGTGCCGACCAAGGCTTTGTCGTTATGGAGAGAGGACTTGGGACTGAGCTGTGGGGCCGTGCTGCTGGGGGCAGAGAAGACCGCTGAGGGTGGAGGGATGGAGGGAGACAGGTGAGAGTCACCCAGCGCGGGAGGTGATGGGGTTAAGATTTCAGCCATGGTCCCACTCTGATAGTTCCTAGACACATACAAGATAGGGGTCAATTGTATTGTTGTTGGCAACAGACAACGTTGCTACACGTGTGTGTGTGTTTGTTTGTGTGCGTGTGTGCGCGCATTATGGGCATGAAAGTTTGTCTGTGGTTTATCAGCTTGATTTTAATCAAAAGAAGTTGATAAAAATCTCCACTTTTTTCCCCCCATTGATGTGACACAAATCTACAAACTGATGCTCTCAAAACCGTTGACATAGCTTTAGAAAGTCATTTTGCAAAACATCTCAATTCCTTTGCAAACTTTCTCCTTTCACTTGAGTTACTATAGCACTTGTTTATCACATCTTTATAAAACCCAAACATTGTCAATTGATTAGATAGCAAATTGATGTATTAAAACAGATTAATCAGAAGGTTATGGAATAACAAAATGTAATATTTTCTTGATTGTTTGGAAAGACATGATTCAAGGTTCTATAGACGACATTTTAAAATCACAAAAATGTAAATACCTAAAAACCAGACATACATGAATATGGGGAAGGTTGTTGGTATAAAAATGTTGTCGATCGAAAACGTTTTCCATGGACCTGCTACGGCGATTTGAAAACGTAAATATCTCCAACATTTCTATAAAAACTGTCTGGAAAGGCGACCGACACGGGAACTTCAAACAATCCACGTGCATGAGGAAATTAATGTTCATGGAAAAGTCAGTATTTCTACCTACTGGATAGTGACATCCACGCCCATTTGTCTTTCCCAGGGCTACAGCTTTTCCATGCAACGACCGCTTTAGTGAAGTTCAGGTGACTGAACTGACGTCACAACCAACCTTCTCCAGTCCCGGCTCACCAGACCGCGGGTGTAAACTAAATATTGAAAAGTTTTTGTCTAAATGGGCTAAAATCTGCTAAACAGTAAAATGCTGAAGGCAACTATGCTGACAATGCACCGTGACCGATGTGCCAAAGGGGCTCAGGTGTCAAAAACGACCACCATGCCACCATTTGCATGGCTTGCCAGAAGAAAGTCTGCCGTAACAACAGCACTTTTCCTCGTCTTTACCAAAAGTACCTATAACTGATTTAATATTACTACTATAAAATAGTAATCAACATCTCAGCAGTCACATTTTAAAGAAGTCTTGTCCCCAAGGCTACAAAACACACAGACACTGTAAACTGCACTGAGGCCTAAATCAATTTTGCCATCCTCCTTCAAGTAATCCAACGTGGAGACACATTAGTGCATGGGGGCAGGATAGTCTAGTGGTTAGATGCCCAACCCCTATCAGCTCCTTAATACATGTCATTGTACTCACTGTAAGTCACTTTGGATAAAAGCCTCTGGAAAAAAAAAATAGTAATTGACTATTAAAAAAAAAAGAAAGAAAAAAAAAGGAAAGCAACACATTAAGTTGGCCTTTTACAAATCCTGGACATTCTTAGGCGATGGTGTAGTGAAATATACAAAACTAATGAATAAAATCAACTTAACAAATACATGTAAAATGTTTGCATTTAAAATACGCTCAAACGCTAAGCCTCGCTTTAATACACAATACAAAACATCGTTCATCTAAAAGCCAAAAGTGAGTGCTCATTTTCGCCCTATCTCTCTATCATTTTCAGGCTGTGCAGTGCCTACAACAATCACCAAGCGTCACAGGTGACAACGCTTCTGTTCTTTCCTTTATTCTATAGAGGAATACATGCATTAAAACACATAACAAACATGGTGCTTCATCGTGTTGCTGATAAGGCAGGCTGAAACACACACAGCTAACGCGCACCTGCTAGCAGCTAACATGAGCTTCAACAACTCACACTTATTGTCCTATTCTTTCAAGAGGCCTCTACCTCAAAGCAACTTCCCGATTCGGCACACAGTAGAGATATATATGGTTAACTAACAGTCAACACCCTCTCCGGCCGGGCCGCGGCAAAGTCGAGATCACGGCCTTGCCCGGCCGCTCCCTCGAAAGAACCCCAACTTGAACCCGGTCAGTGAACTCACCCACAGCCCGCGTGTCTGCGTGTTTCGTCCGCCTGGACCGCCAGGAGGTTCCTGTCCGCGGGCCCCCCACAGCTCCGGCTCCGTAGACTCCTCAGTTAGACAAAAAAAAAACCCACCACAAACAGAGACTGTCCTGTAGGGACAACGGAACCGGACAACGGCAAAGAGCAGAAAACGTCCCACAACCAACTGGCAGGCTAGCTAGTTAAGTTACTAGCCAGCTAAGCTAGGTAAGCTTATGTTAGCTTCCCAACCAACCTCACTGCTAACGGTTGCTGCTCTGTTGTTAGCCTGGGGAGCCAGAAAAGCTAAATGTTTTGGTCATTCGCCGAAGTGTCCAAGTTGATGCGACCATTCCCACCTAACTCAAGTCGCGTGTTTTAAGATGCTTTCTTCATTTTGAGACCAGCAGGTCACTCTTTGTTCTTAAATATATACCAGGTCTAGCGGCTTGAGCAGCACCAACTCCTGCCGTCTGCATTTCCTATAGTGACAGCTACGTGCGCGTTCTTGTCAGTGTCATCGGACACACGGGTAGCCTATATGTCAAGAGCTTCCCCGGTTAACTCAATTGCTAACTAAAAGGTATTTATCAAATTAATGATACACTTTTATTTGACACTCCATGAATCTCTCGATTTACCACAAGACCACACGTGTGTAATTTATCTGGTTTGCAAAATGTACCCCGCAGTGCAATACTTTTCTGCAATCTCTGTATGTTGCCACTAGATGGCGTAATTTACTAAATTACCATCTGACGCAGCATTTGGCCAATTCAGTAATAGCAAAGAGGCGACATCTTTAGGCGGGGCAGAGCGACCAATCACATAACTGTAAATTTATAACAGGCTGGAATTTACATAATGCATTCATTCACAAAATGATAGACTATTTACATATAGCAAAACACACATTTTTAACCCTAACCCTAACCCTAACCCTAACCCTATTAACAGTAATCAAGACTTAGTTGGACGTATGTCTTGGCGAGAACAAGGCTAAATTGCAAGTAACCAGTTCGGGGACTGAGCTAACTGGCCAATCAGAACCAAGTCAGTTAATGCGCATTAACATAGACTTATGACTTATTACTAATGCAAAAGTAGCGGACAGCATTGAGATGGCCAGTGAGAATGACAAGTAAATGTAAAAAGGAAAAGGAGGAGCAGAAAAAAAAGAACTGAAGCAGCAAGACAGACGTTAAATGATAGGCTAGGCTACATGTTCAGTTAAAACTTCTGTAACTGATAGGCTGCTAACAATCATCAATTTAATATGTAAGTTGAAGCACAATCATTAATTGAAACAGAATCTGCTGTGTAGGAGGAATACAACTGGGCGAGGAACAGCCAAACTTGGCTAACAAGGTGAGGTTACTGAACAAGTCAGACACCATGGCAAGACTGGGCACAGACAAGGTAGTTATACTGTATGTTATACTGTATGTTATATTGTATTAAAAATGTTATATTGTATTAAAAATGTTAAAATTTTGTGGAAACTTGGAAAATTGCCACGCCTTCATGACTCATTCTGGATTCACATGTAACAACCAAGTATAAATATTTTGAGGGTTGCCATGATATCAGGGGGACACCCAAACAAGTAAAACTTTATTGCAAGGGAACTCCTATAATATCAACTCTTTTGTGTTGCTATCCCCAGAATAGATTAGATAGTGGGACCACATTGTTAAAGCCCTAAAAAAAAAAGACACTCCGATTGAGATTTATTTTCTAATCATCGCTAGATTATTATTTATTTATTAATATATTAAGTCAGTCAGTCAGGGGCTCGAAAAGCTGGTGGAGTGGGCTCGGATGCGTTTCTAATCAGCCCCGGCTGGGACACCTGGAGGAGGATGTATGATGCTGAAAGACCCGATGAATCCAGGAACATCACTCAAGATGCAACAGTTGTCCAGAGTCAACAGTAGATGTGTGTATACATCTATTAAAAAAATGTATACACAGGCCCATCCAGATTTTTCCAGGCCCAGTCATTAGGTGCTGTATCCGCCACTTCTAACATCCTTAGAAGAGTCTCGATTTGTGGAAAATAGCCACGGCTTCATGACTCATCTGGGTTTTATACGTAACAACCAAGTATAAATATTTTATTGCCATGGACTCTGGGGGACACCCAAACAAGCTGAACTGTATTGCAAGGGAACTCCTATAATTCCAAATTAGTTTCTGTTTTGGCTATCCCCAGATTAGATTAGTGGAACCACATTGTTCCACAAGAGTTACAACAACAAAAACCCTATGGTAGAAGCTAATCTCTATTGTAAATCTCTTATGTGGAAATGTTCAGGGGGCATATTCATTAAGTTTATTTTAAGAACATAGCATCACAGGCCAGTGGACCAAGTAAGTATTCCATCCATGAGATTACCCATGAATATGTGACCATATCAGTAATGGAAATGTCAGTTTAATGTATTGGGGTGTGTTGTAAAAAAGTAAATATAGAAGTACAATGGTGAATATATTATATCACATTTATTTTCAATTAAATAAATACATACAAAATTATATTTATAATTATATTGACTATTTACGGCAATTGAAGTGGTATACACATTTGCTATATAACATCTGCTATAAACATTACAATATGAAAAAATCTACATATTGTTATGTAAATTTATGTAAAATCATAAAAATCAAGTCATATAAATCTCTCATGATATTATTTTGTGTTAATAGCTAAGCTAAATAGCAAGAATAATGTCTATACTTCTAATACTGTGGATGGTGGGAGCTCCTTATACAATAATTGTATAAGAAGGCACTGCTTTTAGGTAGATCACTAAACCACTAGGGCTATCCTGCCTATTGGCCTATAAAGCTGATTGGTCACCAGGTGGTGGTCCATATCAGGAGACTTTATCGGTGTCTAGGGGGAAGGTGTTGACCCATTTCTGCGTTCGGGCTCGACACTGATCCCAGCTGTACAGCGGGCGGTACTCAAAGTGACGCAGCGCCTTGTCCGAGCTCACGGTGAAGGAGGTGCTGGCGATGGCTAACGTGTAGCGGTTGAGCAGCGGCGTGTAGTGGGACACCGGCTTCAGTAACCAGCGCAGCAGGTCGTTGAAGCACGCCAGGAACCACAGCACCACCAGCGGCACATGGATGCTACGGAAGTTGAACACGGACAGAAACTGCATGTTGAAGTCCTCGTAGCTCTTGTAGGGCGAGTCGTCGTAACAGAAGTAGGCCTCGCCGCCGACAACGTGCGGCCGCTCCCTCAGAGCACGGGCTGCCAGCAGATGCATCCAGGCCACGTTGCCTATGGCAAGACGGGAAATATAGATGTCGTTGATACGTCATAGTGTTTCGCAAATACATGGCTGTGGAGGATACAGCCAAATTACGGCTGCATTTGTGATGTAATGATGTAATGATGTAGAAATAATAGCTTTTATGAGACATTAACAATGCACGTTACCAAGAGTTAAAATAATGCAAAAAAAAAGGTGGGGATAGCCTAGCCCAGGGTAACCCTCGTGGAGCCTGTGAGTCACATGCAGAGCACGTTCCGAAAACCAGAGGTGGAAAAGTCCTGTAAAAAAAGTCCTGTAAAAGTTCTGCTTCTTCACTTAACCAGCTGACTTCAATTACAGGGTAATTGAAGTCAGCTGGTTAAGTGAACAAGCAGAAGAGAAACCCGGCAGGACTTTTACTCTCTGAAGTCAGACTCACCCACCGCTGCTAAAAACCTCCTCCTCCTTTTTTTTTTTTTTTTTTTAAATACTTGTTTACATGTAGAAGAGAACTACTTTCAAATTTATATAACATTCATTTAATATTTGTAATAATTTACAAATCGTTGCCGGGTCAAAGTTTAGCCTCCGTCCAGCCGACTCCTCCTCCCATTCATTCTGTGGTAGTTAGCCAAACTATAGCGTTAGCGCTCAATGACTTTTCCACTAGGAGAGGAACACCTGAGAGTACTGACCCTGAAGACAACAGAGGCTGGCAATGTGAGCCAACCTTTCTCTACTACCATTGCATCATTCATCAACAGCATTAACCTAATGTTGTGTGTAATACTAAAAAATGGTGAATAACTGGTAAACAATTGATTGTTGTCCCCATGAGATTAACCGAAAACCAAAATTATTAAAAATGCACAAAACAGATGTAAATGTACATTTTAAAATGGTTGAACAAAAATCTTATATGTAATTACATAGGGTTGGAGATCCCTCCAGTCCCAACACATTCTTTGTAGTTATGATGATTAGTTGCTAGGCAACATATTTATTTTTGGCTCACCGGCGTAGACCCGCCCGTGTTCGGTGTCTTGGGGGACTCCCCGAATGATCCAGCCTCCCGCCTGCACCCCTTTGTTGTAGAATTCCCTCAGCAGCTGGTGCTGCTCACCGTAGACCCCTGTAGGCCTCAGGGAGCAGGTGTACAAGCAGGACCCTCCCTTTATCTGGGAAGAAACGCCAGGAAGCATCAACATGGGACACAGATGGGATGGGAGGGAAGGGGGGGGGGCTTCTCTTTCCAAGCTTGGACTAAAGGGGGTTGTTATGGAAAATTAATAATATACCACATTGGAACAAGAGAAAATATGGTCTTTGTAATTTTAATTGTAAAATCTTGCAAGAAATGGAGAGAGTTCACACAGCGTTTCAAGCCTGTCTGTGAAGTGTCCCACCTTCTAGAGATGGAAGGTCATACTGGTAAATGAAAAAAAACATTCTCCTTAAGGCACACCCTTATCAACAGGAGATAGTAAAAACAGAGACTTGTCTTACAGGAAGGGGTGAGGGGGAATTTAGGTTAAAAGGGAAGCCCTGAACCAAGATTCCATTGACATACAGTACCAACCCCCTCACAGACACTGCCCATATGCTGTGTGTGTGCTTAGAAACACAGCTGTCTAATCCTATAGAATTGTATAACACAGAATTGTATGTAGGTCCAATAAAAATTCCATTACAGGGGTTTTAAAGGGGTAGAGTACCACCAGATATATGCACATGGGAGCTCTACACTGCATAGTTCTGTTGCTATGTGCAACTCCCTTCCTACTCTGTAACTTGCCACTGTCAAAAATGAAGAATGACAGTGTTCATGTTCAGGCAAAGGATTGCAGCTCTGAACCAGACAGTCATCGCCCAGGCATCGCCCAGACCCGTCGCCCACAAACGGAGGTATTACAGTGCCTCCGTCAGAAATAACGCTGACGTTATGTCTGGCCTTCAGTACTTCAGTACTATTAATAAGATATGATACAGCATAGATAGACAAACATTAATTAATACACTGCAGACACATGATTACCATACCGTGACACTGTTTATTCTGGTTTTAGGCCTTCTTTATCTCCACGTCAGTTTGAATATATACTGTATTCAAGTGCATTTTAAACCAGGATAGGATCCCACCATCTCTGCTGGGTTTGGATACAAGTGGCCTCTGACCGAGGAGGTGGTCTCATCACACAGCTATGAATGGTCACTGAGTCCTAGGCAGTGCTGGCTCTCTGGCTCTCACTTTTCACCATCAGCCGACTGGTGCAGTCTGGCACAAAGCAGACAATAAGCCCCAACTCATAGTGGGCTTATTACAGCACCATAGCTTTATCTTTAACATGTAGCAACGCCTGACTGTTACATAGCTTAGGGGCTCATGGCATTGTCAGCAACCGGTAGAGAATGCCATCCACTGAAACAGCATGTAGCATGCCATGCACACATTTGCCTCTACTGGCTGGTTAGGCACCAAAGGGAGGCTACCTACCTCAGGGGGAAAACTGCTTTCTGTATAAAACCAAATGTGTAAAAGTACCTTGGTGCCATTGGCTTCAAGCACAATTCTTTCAGCCTCAGCCTTGCTCTTGGGGTAAGGCATGTTGTGAAGAACTGGGTAGGGTGTATCCTCATTCCCCCTGTTCAGGATAGAGAAAATGGAAGTAAGTAATGGAGTAAGTTGAGATGGAAAGGAGGAGGTATTTTGTTTTTATCTGAGGTCATGCTGCATTCATGCATGGAATGTGATTTTCATTAAACCAGATGGTCCATTGATAGACAACATAAATATTGAAGAAACATTAATGGCGCATAAAGCTGGACAGAGGAAAGTAGGGTGAAAGAATGACAGAGAAGGAAGGAGGGAGAGAAAGAGAAACATGAGGTAGAAATGGTGAAGGAAATAATTCTGTTTTCACTCTTCGTGTCGTCTAGACAGTCTGAGTCATGGCTGCATCTGGAAGCGTGTTGACAGACAGACAGACAGACAGACAGACAGACACACACGCTAATGATTTCCGTGCGTGCCTGGCTGGACATCAAGGGTCTGGAAAGGGCTGGACATCAAGGGTCATGAAGTCTGTTTTGTTTTGCCCCTGTGATATATACACTTAACCGTGGTTTGTCAAACACAAATACCTTGAAAAACAAGCGTCATGCAAAGAGCTTGAACTGATTATTTACATGACATACACACAAACACATGTGTCTAGGCAGCACCAAACCCACATTTTTACAATGCTGATTTCCACCACATGGACATTTTCAGTCACAAAGTGTCCCAAACGGTGATGCCCACAGCTTATGGGTTAGTGTAGGCATGTAAGGGACTGCAAAAATGCATCATATAAGGTCTAAATCTGATAAAAACTGCTTTAAAAGCTTGGCGACTTTGCCCCAAAATAAGGTTTAAAAAGATTTTTTCGCACAGATTATACTTCTACTACACATGTGCAAGGTCAGTGCAAATACACGATTGGCTTAATAGGTTTCCCGGTCGGCCGTTACATCGGCTAAACATCTGCTACATTTGGTTCTACCAGTTACTAAATACTTCACATATTTCACAGCAATGTTTTTAAAAAGACATGAAACTTTATAATCCAGATAATTGCAGGGTTCACAAACCACTGCACTGTAACGCAAGTACGGTTAACACATTAACAGGACACGTTTCATGTTACCTGATGAATGAGTCTCCTTTGATGTTTGGTCCAATCACTTCCATGCTGCTGGTGTAGACCAGATACTTAATCCCACTCTCCACACAGGCCCTGACCACATTCTCGGTCCCTAAGAACATGTTATGAGAAGTCAGGGTAATAGACGTTATTGATCAGGTACTAGATTACCCAAACCTCGAGACAGGGAGCCTCCAGTTGCGTTTGGAGTCGGATGGTAATTTAAAAACAAAACAGGAGGAAACAACGTTTCAAGAAGACTATGATAAGCAACATCTGGTCTGGCAACACAAAGTGGGGAATTTCTGTGTTACTGCTTGCTTTCATTAGATGCAATAGATTTACCTGATATGAATTATGCATGGAGTAGTCTCATCTAAGATTTATTTGATTTAACCTGAAAAAAACCCCCACAGAGATTAGGAGACTCTTTTGGCCGAGTAAAGCACCATGTAAAAAGTTACAACACAAAATAATCTAAATAAAAGAATAGTTATGTACCAAATAAAGGCAACTAGGATAATTATAGCATAAGCAAATTGCCATGGGGATAAACATTGGCTAGCGTTGTCTAGATTAAGTCAACCTGAGCTTTGATAACCCCCTTCACAAAAGACAATAATTGGACCATTATGACTAAGTTATTGTAACCACATAACTATTTAAGGAGGAATTTCAGTATTTATTATAAAGTATCAGTGGGATTATAATACCATAGTATTTAGATATAAATACTGCATAGTATAGCTACACCACTTCCCAAAAACAATTTTAAGTAATATGTCTAATTTGAATAGGCCCACAACCAAATACATGCTAAATGCTAACTTCTAGATTGAAGCGGATTAGATCCTATTTGCAAATGTAAATGGTTCTCTTTTGGTTATTATACAGGTACATGTTTAAGCACAACCTTCCCAGGCTAGTTCAAACACACTTACAGGCCTTCATATAAACATTAAACAGTCTTTCTTCTTAGACGGAAGGGAAGAAGGGTGTTTTCATGAATCTGCAGTAAAAGCACAAATGAATGGGAGCATTCATTGGCATTATAGACATTTCAACAAGGCCGTTGAAATGTGATGCTTTGGAAGTTGCTTCTGCCGCCCAGGACTCACCCAGGACTAGCAGACCACACTAGCAGACCACACTACAGTTAACATCCTCCAATACAAAAACGGAGCCGTGCTCGAATTGTGAGTTGGTTTCCTGTGTTCCTTTCCTACTAAACATAATTTAGAAGTCAACTGCCCCAAACACCAGAATCCCTTCCCATCCCCTTCGATTCCTGTTTCCACAGCTAATTCCCTTACTCATGGATAGCTCACCTTGAACATTGACAGCGTTGATTACCTTTTCTGGGACTCTGTGCCAAACGTCCACCAGGCTGGCCGTGTGAATGACTGTGTGGGCCCCATGGGAAGCCTTCAATACGCTGGGGTAGTCGCTGATGTCCCCCTGGATAAGCACTAACTTTACGCCATCTGAAGATGGGTGAGGGGGGGGGGGGGGACAGACATGGCATGAGACATTAAAATACATTTTAACATTTGAAGATTGACCTCACTGAAAATTAACTTAAATCGATATTGAATCTTTGTTAAACCATTCCTTCACTCTATAGCTTTACCACCTATTAAAAAAAAACACTCGCATTCAGGATTTAAAAAAAAAGAAAAACTTCTATGTGATAAACTGGATTTTTTTTTATCTAAAATCCATTTTTAAAAAATCTATATATTGTAGGGTTTATAAATATACATATATATATATATATATATATATATATATATATATATACATACATACATACATA